>CANXYI011269021.1:0-10586 GCA_948208565.1 Hura crepitans | reverse complement strand
CACCAAAAAATATGTTATGATTAATACTTTCATTCAATAAGATTAGTGCTTCCGGCCTCATGAAAATACTATTCACGTCTCGAGAAGTACTATTCATAGCACTGGGATTTTTCGAGTGTTATACCTTTGACCAAAATTAGTTCTATCTAGATTTAATATTACATAAAAAATGTTATTTTCATGATTCAATTATTAAAAATAATAATTAAAATCAATCCAAATGATTGAATAAAAAAATGATTATGACAGAAAACCTTAATTAAGGTTTTCAGCTTGCATTTACTTTGTAATCTTCAAATCTAATCAAAACTTCATTTAATTTTTTTTTGTAATCATGTATAAACATAATTTATCATGATTATAAGCTACTAGAAAAAAAGAATAAATTAAAAGGAGCCCTCAAGCATAGATATTGCATAATACTACTTGTACAAGTTTACCAAAATAAGAGTTTTCTAACATAATTAGATACTATTTGATATAAGCAGGCTTTAGTACCATTAAGGGTTTCAAAACAAGTATCACATACATATGCATAAAAACAAAAGCTAAAACTTTGAAACCTAATCCCATATCAACTTATTTTAAATATATCAAATTAAAGAAGAAAGCACAAAGTTAGTTACCATTTAATGCATTCTCCTTTCTTATTTGCTTGTTTCCTTCTTATCAAGTTGTTACATAGCAAAACAATCTAATCTAGGACTACCTCTAATAGTTTCAACATAAGAATTGAGAGTTCAAAAATCACATCTTGGGATTATCAAAGGCCAAATTTCCTAGGGGCTAGTAAGAAAATTCGGCTAAGGTAAATAGAGGAGAGCAAAATTAAAATTGCTTATAAGGTGTCACTTTACAATTTTGGCCATAATAGGTTTTTTTTATTTGATTCCTAATCTTATTAAGAACTTTTAGACCATCTTAATAGTTAATAATATTGACCAAGTCAATGGGCTTAAAAGTTTGACTAAGTCAACAAGTTAAGCCTAATTAACCCTAGGCATATGCTTAAAGCCTTTAATGGGCCTTCATGCATATTTGCCCTAAGAGGCCTTTTCCACTTTTCTTTCTAGCCCTAATGACATCTTGTGTCATTTATAGTTATGCCATTTTATATTAAATTCTTAATTCTCTCATGTTTGTGACCTATTAGCTTTATAAAACATATTGGCAGTACAATGTGATTCATAATTCTATTTGAACTAGGATTATGTGAATTAAACTCTTTAATTTATTATTAGTTGCAAATCATTAAATTCAAATTTTTACAAATAAAAAGAGGCATCTAGCCATGCATCGTGACCAACTAAGTATCAAAAGTCAATGGTTTGACTTTAACCTTTCCATAGATAATTACTATGTAATAAACTCCTTTAATTATTTTATATCTCATTTGGTTTTAAGTATAAACTTTATGTTGACTCGTGCAAGACTGAAATATCACATGAAACCTTAAATATATTAGTTCTTATTCCTAAAATCTTTATTCATAAAATGCTTCAAAGAAACTCTTTCAGTGATATACTTAATTATGGCTAAAGATTCATAAATAAAAACTTCTAACAAGAAGTTATGAGATATACTCCCTTTCTAACTCAAAGTGATAAATCCATTTTTAATCACTCACCTATATTAGATAAATCATGCTATACATAATTTACAAGCTACAAATGATCCCTGAGGGATATTAAGTAATGGTGTCAAAGTATAGCAACCAGTATCTAAGATGCCTTAGTAATCTCAAGTTTAAGGATACTTGTACTAGTTCTACAATGAGATTTTATCACCTACATTGATTAACTACCATGTGATTATCTCATAGCTAGGGTATCCAATGTACTCATTCCATTAACAAGCATCCAGATGTTAGTTGTAGACATAACCATGCCTACAGCTTGTGAGAACTATTGCTTCACTTAGACAAAAAGTATAAAATGTGCTAACCTATCCATATTAAAATGCCCCTATATTGTTAATACTATGACAAAGGATAATTTAAGTATAAATACTCTTGTATGTAAAAGGAATCTCATATCATGAACTCTTCGTGATTTTCTGTACATTGTGTCTTTTACACTAGGGACTTTGTTGATCAGTTTAAGTGTCAAATTTATAAATTAATATAAACACTAAAAAAAAGAAGTCCTTTATAATATTAATGATAATGATGTATATGAAATCATAGCTATTATAGGTTGTCTCTAGAGCATATTACTAACATATGTATACAGTCCAATGACAATAAATAGGAGAGGTGGTTATTTATCCTTTATTACATTCATTAATGATTATTCTAGATTTTAGGTATTTGTACTTGATGAAGTATAAGTCTGAAGTATTTGAAAAGTTTAGAGATTTTCAAAAATGAAGTAGAGAAACAACTTAGCAAAAGTTTTAAGATATTTGGATTGAATTAATGTGAAGAGTAAAAGAGTCAAGAGATTGAAGTTTATCTTACAAATAATAGAATATTATCTCAAATGACTCCTTTATATACACCACGACATAATGGTGTATCTGAAAGGAGGAATTAAACCTTATTAGACACTGTTTGATCTGTGATAAGTTTTAAAGACCTACCTAAGTCATTTTAAGGTTATGCGTTGGAAAGTACTATTTATGCCTTAAATAAATTTCCATCTAAATTAGTTGATGTTACACCATATGAGATGAGTTATAAAAAAAACATGTTCTTTATCATATAAAATTAAAGGGTTATCCTACCTATACGAAGAGGACAATGTCAGACAAGTTAGAAACTAAGTTTGATAAATGCTTATTTGTGGGATATCTAAGAGAGTTTATGGGTACTACTTTTACAATATGTTAGAAAAAAGGTGCTTATTTCAAGGCATGCTATCTTCTTAGAGAAAAAGTTTCTTTAGAAAGAAAATAATAGGAAAAGGATTGAGCTTGATGAAGTTCAAAATCCATAAATTGAAATAGATCAATTGATAGATCCAAACCTATTACTTATGATAAAGTAATAGAATATATGATTACACAAGCTCCTTATAGTCTCATTAAAATACACATGGCTCTTGAGAGATATTTTTCCTCATTAATGTACACAAAGACAAATTACTTGTTAAAGATAATAAGATAATAAGATATAAGGAGTTTTTGAAGAGTTCAAAATTAGACCTAAGGCTTAAGGCCATGAAATCTGAAATGGATTCCATGTATGACAACCAAATATAGACTTTAGTTGATCAATTTAAAGGGATTAAACCAATTCAATGCAAATGGGTTTTTAAGAAGAAAATTAACATCAAAAGTTAATGTGATTGCCTATAAGGTGCAACTTATTGCAAAAGATTATTGTTAAAAGCAAATTGACTTTTTTTATGAAACTTTTTCACCAACGGCAATGCTTAAATCTATTAAGGTACTCTTTGTTGTTACCGCTCATTATGATTATAAGATTTGGCAAATGGATTTGAAGAAAGATTTCCTTAATGGAAACTTGACTGAGAAGGCATATATAACACAACCTGATGGATTCATATCCAATGATAGCAATAAGGTATATAAGCTTTAGAAATTCATTTATGGATTAAAGTAAACATCTAAAGTTAGAACTTTAAATTTGATGAGTCAATTAAAGAATTTAATCTCTCTTAAAATATGGATATATTTTATTTATACAAGAAGCTTAAGGGGAGTGCAATCATTTTCTAGTCTTATGTGTAGATGACATAATGCTTATAAGAAATGATATCTTAATCTTTAAATCTTTCAAAGATCTAGCTATCCAAGCAATTATCCATGAAAGACCTTAGCGAAGCAACCTATATTCTAGGAAGTAAGATCTATAAAGATTGTTAGGTCTTTCACAGTCTATATATATAAACAAGATGCTAAAGAGGTTTAGCATGAATCTTTCTAATAAGGGATTTTTTCCCATGACACTTGAGAAATTCTTTCTAAATTTATGTTTCTTAAGGCATAAGATATTACAAAAAAAAATGCTTAATAGTGACTAACAGAAGTCATCACTAATTGTATAGTTGCTGATTTAAAAAGAATTAGCAATAGTTTTCAAGACGTCGCTTGTTATTGCAAACACCTCCCTTACGTATGCCTTTTATTATGACATTATACCATAGATAATAAAACTTAGTGATGAAAATTATATTTGTATGATAGTTGTAGAATTTATTGTATTTTATCGAGGATGAGAGCGATTAGTGTTTGGAGTCACCACCTGGCTCTATACCAAGACCACTAATCTTTTGCCTAAAAAGGGTTTGGAATCATATCTTATTTATGCCTCAATAATATACCTTCCTTTTTATTTTAACATTTATCAATTCATATCATAAAAGCAAGCATTATAATTAAAGCATTTATGTCACCTTTTCACTTAGAGAAATAAGTTGTAGTATTAAAAATATACAACAAGCTTAAGTGCGACATCCAAAAATTAGGTCATTTATTAGTGGTTGTTTGACCTGACAATTACCCGTAATTCCATAGGAATTAGCTTTAATTGCCCAATTCCTATCTTTAAGAGATTGGCCTTTGTTAAAATACAATTTCCATGTGACTTTTATTAAGGAAAACTTAAAAATATTTTATTAAGAAAACACCAATTAATTATGTAGAAAAACATTAATGCGAGGTTAAGCCTTTGGCATGTAAAATCAATTATTAAGCTACCTATTACAACCCAAAATAAGCAAGAGAGTTAAAAGGTACAAAACCAAATAAACAAATAAAGAATAGGTTATTTGATCTCATCTTTGCATCGATTAGTACATGTAGACTAGGTAAGGCTTTGACCTTTATCTGTGCAGACTATGACATATCATGGTTAATATGTC
Source organism: Hura crepitans (assembly GCA_948208565.1). NCBI lineage: Eukaryota > Viridiplantae > Streptophyta > Magnoliopsida > Malpighiales > Euphorbiaceae > Hura > Hura crepitans. The sequence goes on along the minus strand of CANXYI011269021.1, from coordinate 5,760 downwards.
CATCCAAACTTCTACGCCAGCACGAAGGGTTATTCTTACACAACTCAAGGAAAAGGTTAGTAACACAAATAATGGTCCATGTCGACCTAATAACAAAATGGTAACATCATGTGAAATACAAATAAGAATGGTCATGATATATGCCTAAAAGCTGATTATCACTAAAGGAGTGAAGAATTAATTATCCAAAGTAAAATGTGATAATAAATATAGATATTCATAAAGACTGGGATTTAAAGTATATGTTTGTGCAAACTAAACTCCTCGTGAAAGGGAATCTATGCGAACTATAAAATAAAATAAGCATGAATAAAATGTATACATCCATGCAGACCATAATCCTTATGAAAGGGAGTCCGTGCAGACCTCACATTAATTCCAAAATATCAATATGCATATTAAGGCATAGAACAATCATACAACATGATAACATCACACAAGTATGTTAATATGATAAACAAGATACGTCAAAACATGGTATACAAAGTAAATAGAAAAATGTTATCGAACAATATTCCACACAGATGTAAGATTACACATATATCAATACATTAAGTCCATGTGGACCTTGTCATGCCCTAAGGTAAGTCTGTGCGATTAATATGTCAATTACAAAATGATCACAATAGTATTAATAGGTTATTACATATAATTAAATAGTTCAAAATAACAACCTACTCCTATAATCAATATGGGGATTACATAGAACAACCTCACATATGATTAATCATGGGAGATCATTGGCTTATAGAAGTAATATAAAAATGAGCACAGTATGAGGCCTCAAATCTTACCTTGTAAATAAGCTTTAAGCAACAATGCAAAAGGTTAGATTTTAGAAAGAATTATAATTTTGCTATGAGCTAAAGGTCTAATAGATCGATCCTACTTTAGAGTCCTCTCTTGGACTCTTAGAGATTGTAAAAAGTAATTCCTAGGTAGTGATTAATCTTTTTAGATTATGTCTTTAGAAATAAGTTGATAGGAGGGGTATTTATAGGGTTGGTGGATAACTTTCCCACCTAGAAAAAGTAGAGTCTTACTAGGATTAGGAATTAGAGTCTAAATAGGAAGATCACACTTATAGAAGCTTTTCATCGGTAAGTCCATGTAGACTTAGGCTTTAGGTTACTCGGGCGATTCATAGGCCTTAGGCCTAGTTTTATGTTAGTCCATATAGACCTTTTGACATCAAGTCCATACGGACTTACACCATGATGGTCCGTATAGATGATGGTTTTAGGTTTCTTACCTTGTTGCTTGAGCCTGTCTCTGGTTATTATCATAGGCCCCAAAAGTGAATAGGTCCATACCGCATACTTTTTGGGTTAGGTCAAAGTCTGATTTAATAGAAAAGTTCTAAACCCAAAATCCAAACATATGTAGTTGCCTCTGCTTTGGTGTATGCTATGAAATGCTAAAGCAATTGTGCACATTAAAGTACTTTAGTTAGAGATACTTATCTGAAGTTATACCTACTTGCCACGAAGCTACATTAAATATGGATGTTGACCTTTAGATCAAAGTAAAAACTAGCTAGGTCTAAATTGTATCTTCCCTTTAAAAAAGAATTAATTGATATTGTGAAGATAAACTACATTGAATATGGGTGCTTGCTTATCCTTGGGTGAAATGAAAATCTAACTTGATCTGAACATGCCTTTACTTCTAAAGTTCACAGATAGATAAAGTTTAAATGTAAGCTACATCAAATATGGATGCCTATTTGCTTTCAGGTGAGATTAAAACATTAAATTGGAAAGAACTACATTGAATAGGAGTGTCTATTTGCCTTTAGGTGAAAGTAAACTACATCGAATATGGGTGCCTATTTCCTTCGAAGAAGTTTTAAGATGTTAAACTAAAGAAAACTACATCAAATATGGGTGTCTATTTGCCTTCAGGTGAAAATAAGCTAAAAAGAACTACACCAAATGTAGGTGCCTATTCACTTTTAAGTTTGTAATTTATAGGTGGACTGAACCAAATCTAGTGATAAGTCCTAAAGAGTTAACCAAACCAAACCTGGTGATAAGTCTGAAGAAGTTAAATATTAATCGAATTAAATCTCGTGATAAGTCTGAAGAGAGCTTAGTAGCATGGATCAAACCAAATCTGGTGATGAGTTTCAAGAAGTTGATCGAATCAAATATGGTGATGAGTCTAAAAAAGTTGATCGAACTAAATTTGGTGATAGGTCTGAAGCAATGGCCCGAACCATATCTAGTGTTAAGGATATTAATATCATGAAAGTATGTGTGTGACATCATGTGCACATGTGTTGTGTGTGATGTAAGTGCATGAGTTAGAGGCTTAAATGTACTTAGGCATGTGGCTAATGCATGTGAGCATGTATAACCTATGTGACTAAAAGAATTGCATGTGTGAATTGTTATGGTATGATACAGATGTAGTGCCTTACATGAGTAAGTTCATACTTTATATGAATGAGACTTTTCTATGATATGTGAATGAATGTGACTTTAACCTAAATGATGTGCATATATATGTTACTTCTCTTTTGTGTTCTTGAGCTATGTGAGCTATATGACTGATATATGATAAGGTGCTTATACCAAATGATGAATGCATGTTTTCACTAATGCTTGTAAACTTAATAAATATGTATATATGTTATATGCTTGAAGCATGTGACTACATACTGGATGCATTAATATGAGTATGTGAATAAGCTGATACATGTGCAAATGTATGAATGTGTTAGGTGATTAGTGACCTAATATTCTCTTAAATGAATGAATGAACTCTATATTATCTTAGATGAATGAGTGTTAAAACATGAAGGTGATTGAATAAGATGATTCTAACGAATGAATGTGGTGATTGAGTGAATGAATGAATGATATACATGTCAGTTCCTAATCTTTTCTAAATGAAGGAATGCTTCAATTGAAGAATGCATGTAGCAATGCATCAGGAATTTGAATGAATGATGAATGCATGTAGCTGCATGATAGGTGTAACTTTTTCATAAATAATTGAATAAATAAACCGTTTCTTATAATGGATGAGTGATAAAGGCAAATATATGTTAAATAATGAATGCATCTTTTCCTATAATGAATGGTGAAGACAGATATATGTTAAATGATGAATGCATCTTTTCCTATAATGAATGGTGATGAATGTTCTTCTTGTAATGGATATATGATAAAGGTAAATTTATTAATGAATGATGAATGAATCTTATGCTTGAGGGATGATGAATATAGATGCATGTATAGGTAAATGGGTGTCTATTCTTAGAATAGATGTATGAATGAATCTATTTTCTACTAGAGGGATGCATGGGTGACTATGTGTCTAGATGTATGAAACAGTGCATGTCTTGTTATTGAGATTATTCTCCTCTCAGACTTATCATAGGAAAAACTTGGGTTTGATGAAAAATGAAGGTGTGAAGTGGTAGGCTAGGTTGGGGGGTAATGTGAATGAGATGTCTTATGAAGAAATATGTTGAGTTAAAGTGATGAAAACTTCCATAAAAGAAGAGAAGAGCAGGTTGGATGGAATGTGCCATAAAGGTGGTGAGGCAAAATGTCAACTCATTATAGGGAGCATTTAAGCACATGTGGTTGAAGGACGAACGATCAGGATGAATAAGTGATTGAGCATGCAAATGTATATGATTGCACAGTACGATACCTTTATTATTAGCTGATCTGAAGGTGTTCCAACTAAATATTTTCTCTCAACATCTAATTTTTCCCTAGACCGCCCTTTGCGGGTTTTCAATCTAATGAGGTATGCTCTAATTTTTACCTAGGCTACCCTTTGTGAGTTTTCAACCTAGGGAGCTTCTTTTTTTTTCTTTTTTTTAATTTAGTTCATCCACATTCGGTTAAGGTCTAGAATTTAATTATGCTATGTTTGATCAAATGATTTTGGACTTGCACCTTTGAAATGGCTAAATATGTTTTGAAGCTCATGAACTTATGTCTTGAAGTTCACATCTTTAGAGGTTTATAGAGCTTTTAGGATTAATAAGTAGCTTGTTATGCATGCTAGCTTTGCACCTTTGGTAGTGTTTTAAATCCTTTTATTTTGACTGTACATTGAATGTCATCCTTTTAACCTTTTCAAGTAATGCATTGAAGATATCCCTAATATTAGCCAGTCCAAAGATTTTTTGACTAAATATTTTCTCTCAATTTCTCTAACTTTTTCCTAGGCTCATGCTCTTGATTGATCAGCCTAATGGGAATTAGAAAACTCTTTTTTTACTTTTTGAATGAGGGCAACTATAGTTGAAAAGAAAATGCTCAATTGTTTGAGGCTTAAGGTAAATCTTTCTATTTTTGTAGGCTTTAGAGTTTTGACATTTAGAGCCTTTTAACCTTTGGATTTTTATATGACCAAGAAGTGAAAATTTTTTTTGTTATTTTAAAATTGTTCCTAAGTTTTAAAGAAACCGATTAAACAGAACTCTCATTTTTTTCTTTTTTTTTTGAAACACCTGTTGAATTTGAACCTCTTTATTGAAGGACAGAAGCATCCATTTTGGTTTATTTGCCCCCAATTTTTTTTATTTCTTTTTATCTCTTGTTGCATATTCAGGGATATTTCTCATGCCTTATTAGGAAAGATCAAGTCTTGAGCTTTAGAATTGTGTGCTATTCTTAGGAAAATCATGAACAATTTGTGGTACCTATGGATTAAGCTAATCATGTTTGTTCTTTTTTTTTGTTTTTTTAAAATCTCTCAACTCACATTCAATAGTACCATGCTATGCAATTAATGAGGTGAACAAAGATGTTAATGAAAAGCTAAAACAATGTTTTATTAAACATTAATTGTTCCAACATAAAAGAGAGAAACAATTAGAAAAGAAAACACAAGCAATCTATCATATCTTCATTGGATCCTTCCATATCCTTTACTGGTGTGATGTCACAGTTGGTTAACACTTGGCTCATAGGGTGGCAGACCGAAAGTCAGGAAAAAAGAACCTAGCTTTTTAGAGATTTTAGGGATGACATTGAGGTCTAGTGCTGGGCAATCTTTAGGATTAGGTATTACACTATGGTCTATAAGGTCTTAGATGGCTCAACGGATGGCTTTACAATTGTCAGTCAGGTGGCTAGTCTTTAGTGATAAGCATAATATAGGTCATAGCGATGGTTAGGTAGAAGTGGTGAGGAATGGTGTTCGGTATTAAGGGTCAAAGGAGGTTTTCTTCTTTCAACTCCTTGAGCATCATGGACAAAGGCTTATTTAGATGGGTAAATCTATGGGAAATCTTTCTTAGCGTATTCACTTGGTCATCGCTTGCCCCTATGGTCAAATTTATACCTGTCGGGTTCTTTAGAGCACCTTATTGTTAGACTTCTCGAATCTTTTCTTCTATGAATGCCATTATACTTCATTCCAGTGCTGCCATTACCTTGCTCATCGTGCCTTTAGTCATAAATTGACTCCCACCTTTGGTTTCAGGTCTAGTTGCTAATTTATGGTCAGAAATGTTAAAGGAAGGAGAGGGGTTGTTTTTTTTTTTCCTTTAAAAAGCCTAAGCAAAGGGTGATCCTTGTAGTTAGTATGATACATATGATAAAATTCATGTTTTAAGCATTTATGATGCTATGTTATGCTTAGCTTGCATAAATGATTGTAAGATTAAAGGTCAGTGATGCATGTGATATATACATGATGTGCCTAGATATAATATAGATATGTGATGGATGCATGTCACACCTATACTAGGTAAAATGGTACAAGGTAAATAAAGTCTACATGATAGAT
>CANXYI011268908.1:0-15477 GCA_948208565.1 Hura crepitans | reverse complement strand
AAATCTAAGGATCTTCTTCCAAGGTGATACTTTTAAGAACACCTTAACACCAACTTCATACTCAATATCTCTTCTCTTCAAATTAGCATACGACTTCTATTGATTAGTGGTAGCTTTTAAACTGTCCCTTATAATTCTAACATTTTCTTTAGCTTCTTTAACCAAATCTAATCCCATGAGTTTACTCTCACCAACTTCACTCTAACAAAGTGGAGTCCTGCACCTTCTACCATACAATGCCTCATAAGGTGCCATGCCTAAACTAGCCTAATAACTGTTGTTATAGGCAAATTCAGCTAGCAATAAATATCGATCCCAACTTCTTTTAAACTCAATCACACAATTGCATAGCATATCCTCTACTACATGTATCACTCATTCTGACTATCTATTTGTCTATGGATGGAAAGCTGTATTGAAGGCCAAATGAGTACCCAAAGTATCTTGTAGCTTATTCTAAAACTTAGAAGTAAAGTGTGGATCCTGATATGAAATTATAGCTACTAGCACACCATGTAATCTTATGATCTCATCTATATATAGTATGCCAATTTATCCAATGAATAATCAATCTTGATCGGAATGAAATGTCTTAGTCAATCTATCCACTATCACCCATACAACACTATACTTACTTCTCATCATTGGCAATCTATGACAAAGTCTAGAGTGATCTTTTCCCACTTTCTCTCTAGATTTGCTATGGGATGTAATAATCCAGATGGAACTTGATGTTCAACTTTCACTTACTAATATGTTAAACATCTAGCTATATCTCACCTCATTCTTGACCACTAGTAATGAGGTTTTAAGTCTAAATATATCCTCATACTCCCTAGGTGCATGGAGTATAGAGCTTCATGTGCCTCCCTTAATATCTATGTCTTTAATCCATCCACATCAGGTATACATAATCTATCATGATAGTAGAGGCATTCATCTTCTTTAAGCTTAAATCCAGTGGTCTTCCCCTCTTTAACCTTTCTTATCAATTGTATAAGTTATTCATCCCTCATCTGTGCTTCTTTCACTTATTGCTTAAAGTTAGGTTTTACTTGCAATTTTACTAAGATCACATCATTTGGAGTATATTCCACTTGAGCATTCATGGATTTCATAGCAACTATGAATTTTTGACTTAAGGCATCCACAACTACATTTACTTTTCCTAGATAGTAGTCAACCAGATAATCATAATCTTTTATTAACTTCATCTAATGTCGCTGCCTCATATTCAATTTTTTCTATATAAGGAGGTACTTCAAACTTTTATGATCAGTGAAGATATAGCACCTCTCACCATATAAATAATGTCTTCACACTTTCAATGCAAACACAATATTAGCTAGTTCTAAATCATGTGTCACGTAGTTCTATTCATGTGGGTTCAAATGCTAAGAAGCATAAGTTATCACCTTTCCCTCTTGTATCCAGACACATCTAAGCCCATTACACAACACATTACTATAAATCATAAAGTTCTTCCTTTGCTCAAGTTGTGTGAGGGTAGGCACTTCAATAAATATGGCCTTTAACCTATCAAAACTTGCCTGGCATTTGTCATCCTAAATAAATTTCACATCCTTTCATAACAATCTAGTGAGTGGGGTTGTAATCATCGAGATGCCCTTCATAAATCTTCTATAATACCCAGCTAGTCCTAAAAGGCTTTGGATCTCAATCACATTCCTAGGAGGCTTATATTCTAACACCATTTTAACTTTGCTTGAATCCACTCTAATGCCATCTGTTGATATGATATGGCCCTGAAAAGTTATTTTAGTCAACTAGAATTCACACTTGCTGAACTTTGTATACAGTTATTTCTCTCTCAAGGCCTGTAACACAGTCCTTAGATTTACTTATGTTCTTCTTAACTCTTGCAATACACTAGAATGTCATCTATGAAGACCATAACAAACTAGTCTAAATATGGCTTAAAGATTCTATTCATGAGGTCTATGAAAGCTGTAGGGGCATTAGTGAGCCCAAGTGGCTTCACCAAGAACTCATAATACTTATATCTAGTTCTAAACGAAGTTTTTAGAATGTCAGATTCCTTAATCTTCAACTAGTGATACCCTGATTTTAAGTCAATCTTTGATAACATACTAGCATCTCTAAGATGGTCAAAGAGATTGTTGATTCTAGGCAACAAATACTTGTTCTTAACTGTCACCTTATTTAGCTTCTTATAGTCGAAGCGTACCATCTTTCTTCTTCACAAATAGCACAGGTGCTCCCCAAGGAGAAACACTTAGCCTAATAAAGCCCTTGTCTAATAGTTCTTACAATTGCACCATCGACTCTTTCAATTTTGTAGGTGCCATTTGGCATGGTGTAATGGATACTAGGGTGCTACCAGGATACACCTTAATCTCGAATTCAAGCTCATGTGGAGGTGGCAATCCTAAAAGCTCATTAGGAAAATATTATACTATAAGTATTTGATAAGGATGTGGGGTAGAATCTTAGCACCTATTACATAAGCTAGATAAGCTTCACATCCCTTCCAGATGAGTTGCCTCCCTGTTACGACTAAAATAAGCTCAAGAAAGGAATTCTACTCACCCAAGACTACTACACCACATCCCTCCATTGTTCTTAGGGTAAGTTTCTTCTGCTCATAATTAACCATCATTTGATGTTCAGATAGCCAATCCATACCTAAGATAACATCGAACTAATGGAAAGGAAGTTTTATAAGATCAGCTAGAAATACTTGGTCTTAAATCATCAGAGGATAGTACCTATATACTTAGCTTGTTGGCACATTCTATCTGATTGGATTACTTATTAGGATGTCAATATCTATGGGTTCAAGTTTTAACCCTCCATCCAGAGCTTGTACAGTATAGATGTATGAATGTATAGATCTTAGATTTATTAATGCCAATATAGGTGTATCAAGTAAATAAAATGTATCGACAATCATATTAGATGCCTCAGCTTCCTCATGAGCTCAAATAGCATATTGATGAGCTGGAGCTCTTGTCTTTGTCCTTATCCTCTGGCTTGAGCTCGACTTATCATTCTTGTTCTCTCTCTAGCCTCTAGTGGTAATTAGAGATGAGGCTTGTGCATCAATTGGCTTCTATGGGCAATCTCTCTGATAGTGCTCTCTAGAAACACATATGAAGCATTCTCTTTGCTTTAATAGCTAACATTGTTTCGAATACTTCTTATTACATATCTCACATATTAGAGGTGTCTTTCTTATAGTTGACACTAGAGCACTAGAGGCTTGCTCAAAAGGTTAAGGCTTAGATTGTGAAGCTTAAACCTACCTCTGAGTTTGGCCCTATCTCCATGACTATTGTATGGCTTGTGAATCTTTCTACTTCTTGCCCCTATCAGGTGCTAATCTAGCTTGTCTAGCAAAAATTATCATTTTTTCTAATAAAACTCTCTCTTCTCTTTCAACATTTCTTCCATACCATATGTTGCAGACACTAATGCAGAAAACTCTTTGATCTTGGGATTAGCTATCTGTATTCTCAATTTCACTTTAAGACCATTTTTAAATTTCTTGCAATGGGCCTCCTCTATAGGTAGGAATCCTTCAACATATCTGCTCAAGCAAGCAAAGTCTTTCTAATACTTGGACACTGACTTTTTATTTCAAATCTATGAATTCTTGCCTTTTCTTATCTAAGTAAGTTTCTAAAATATACCTGTTCTAGAACTCTTGAAGGAAAAAGTTGTAGGTAAGGTCAGCTATAGCTTTTCTCTTCCTTGCAGTCTCTCATTAATGAAAAGCCTTTGCTTGAAGTAGTGAGGTAGCACATTTTAGGTTGTCTTTTGGAGTACACTATAATTACTCTAATATTCTAATTGTTCTCTCGAACTAGTACTCAGCTTTTATAGTATCATCGTCAATCGTCCCCTCAAAATCCATTTCCCATATCGTTTTCAACCTTTCTAAATATATTTTTTGCAGGGCTACTAGTGGTGGTACTAGAGCTAGTGGTGGTAGAGGTGGTGCAATAGCTATAATGGTATGTCTCAATAGATCCACTATCTACTGCAATAGTATTGGCAAAGCTTGAGCTTGTGCTTATGCCTATGCCTATGCCTATGGCTAATATGCTATATCACTTGGCACTGGCATAGTTGTGCTCACTTCTACTCCTTGAATTGTGGTTAGAGCATAGCTTTCTACCTCTTCCCTTTATTTTGGTTAGGTTGGCTCACTCATCGTGTTTAACTACACAAGAACACATAATAAGCCTTATACAGTGTAGCTTAAATGGGGTAAAAAACTCTAAACCATAGCACTCATGTATACTATACCTAGGAATGCCTAAACTATCCTCTGATACCACTAACTATAACACCCTTACCCAATTCCTGAAGAAACTCGATAAGGATGTCCCTTCCCATTGGTCACCCATTTTATTATTTCCCTAGCCTTCATTCATTTAACACTTGTAGACTTGATAATTATTACTTAATCTCTTGCATACTTCTCTATTATTTCTTAGTATTAATCTTATAATTAACTATAAAAGTTTGTTAAAAACTTTATATGTGTTTGAAAACCATTTTTACAGAAAATCGGGTAATATAATGGCTACTCGAGTTAAAACTAAAATTTTTTTCCTATAGAAAAACATTTCTAAGAATCATTATATGCTATCCAACTAACATCTTCACCCATCCGATCCTCTAAATCAACAAGCACAACACACATCAGCAAGCAACACAAGGTCTCAAACCTATAATATTTAGAAGCATAGAGATAACAATAGTTATATAAACATTCAAACATACATTCAAATGTAAGCTCTTAAGTTATCATCCATAGGTTATATGTTATTATAAATTTTTCTACTTTACTGTTTTACTCCTAAAACCCTTTGTAGCTATACATGAGTACTTAACTTATTTACATACAAAAACAAATAGAGATTGTACCCCAGACACTAGTAGTCAGCTACATAGAGGCTTTAACTTCATAGCTACTCTCTATCCACTACCTGCACATTAGAACACCGATATGCTAAGTATATCTCAGTGGTGAATTTGATAAAATATATACATATACCATACTCAAGCATATGCAGACATATAATTATAGAACATATAATAATGTAGATTGTTTAGACATTCACAATTTCATTCTCATAATCATTTCATTATTCATTTCATAACATCGTTTCATTTCATATATTAATTCACAATAAAATTCATAACCTGGGCCATACCAAAAGACTACACCTAAGGACACTGGATAATAGAATGTGAATAGTGTAGTGGCCCATATTTTAGACCTCGGTAGTTACACTTACCCATAGCCACCCAATAACAAGGATTAGCTCCATAGAACCTCCTAATATCAGTGTAATAGGGATCAATCCAGTAAAGACCTCCCAATATACCATTATCAACATCACAATGATGGATATTAAGGATCAGTCTTGTAAACCTCCCAAATCCATAATAATGGGTAGCAGGGATCAACCCCATAGGACCTCCCAACACCCAGTGTGTAGGGCTCAATAATAAAACCTCGGTGGTTGCACTAGCCTTCATAAATAAAAACACAAGTAATGGCCTAAAAGACTAAACCTAGTAGGTGCTTTATTCCCTAGTTGATCGGCTAACCAATGTAACTTGCACTAGTAACTTATCAACTTGCACTAGTAACTTATCAACTTATGCTGGTGCCCCTAGAGCTTAAAGTGGTAAAGGTCCATAGATATTTACTACCTATCAAGCTAATAGTAGACAACCATTGGAATCTTGTAGCCTACTTTGGTGATAGCCAATATGATGGTGCATGTTTTCTAAAATTGGCTAATGTCTTGGTAGGCTTTATTGGCATTATAGAGGCATGGTGTCAAATATGAGTGAATGAAATGTTCTAGAATGTTCTAGAATACTCTAGTTATGAAAATATGAAGAAAAAGAAATTAAATGGCCATTTTTATTGAGTTTAGCCTAAGATAGCCTTTTGGCCTTAAAAAACTATCGTTTTGGGGTTAAAGACTTATTTCCATATATGGCAAAATACCTATTTTAGAGGGACATAAAAATGGGCATTTTGTTCTTCTACAAGATGACCATTTTAGCCTAAGCCTATATAAATACATATCCTCATATATCCCTATGCTAGCTAATTTTTTAGAGCAATGGGTGAAGAATTTAGCTCCAAATTGAACAAAATTCTCAATGCTTCCTTAACTTAGGTAGAAACATAGGCTCTAGTTTATGGGATAAAATTTCTTCATCATGTCTACCTAGACCTATCACTTTTGCATGCTACTAATCAGTTTTAGAACCCATAGTTTTATGCCTTTTAATTTTCTTGTCAAGAATTGTATCCCTATCTAAGGAATTTACTGCCATATTAGGTGCCCCATAATTCGGCGATGTCTTATCCTATTGTCCCAACTGTGTTCTTAACTATCCCTATAAGGTAGTGAAGACACTAGGTATTCTTCCTTCATTAACTGTGAGATGGGTCCCAAAGAAAGATTTTGTCTCATTATATTCTTTGTTATCCATTTCAAATGGGTATACAAATATCATGTCACTGCACATTGGAGCTCTTTTATTTACAATCTTCACTAAGTATCTCACCATCACTTCATATAGAAATCTTGGCAATTATCAATTGTTTCATGCGGCAAATAGCATAAGAGATGGACTAAACCCACTTCCTCTGATACTTACTAAAACTATACTAGTTCTGGATGCAGTAAAATTTGACACTATTGACTTTTTCCATGGGAGCCCAGTTCTTTTTCAAGTACATAACTTAATAACACACCTTTTTGAGTTTTCATGTTACATTTTTCTAGAATGGATTGCCTCTTTGGTTTTCACTTAACTCTTAGCATAAATTTTTCTTATGAATCCTATTTTAATGTTTTCATTCCTAATGGCTTTTTTTCAGATAGACTACCTCTTCAGTTTTCACCCCACCCTTAGCCTAACTTCTGCTTAGGAAGCTTGTTTTCATGTTTTCATTCTTAACAGCTTTTTTTGCCTTTTTTTTTTAAGTTTGGTTACATGAAAAGCTACATCTACTTGACAATCCTCCCCCTTATGTCATTGCTTCTTATAATATAAGAAATCTACTACCTAGTGCAATACTATATCAATTTTTAATGTCGAATAGCGGACTATCTAGTTGAGAGCCATGACTAATGAAAACATAAAGTTCAAATGACCATAGATATTTTTGTCATTTGTATGATGTAGTAGTGAATCTAGCTATGTTCCCTTAGTTAAGCTGCATAGAGCTACTTTTTGCATTTCAGATCATTATGGGAGGCAATTCAAAGAAGTGTAAGGCATTGTTACATAACCTTTTTCATTTAGAGGGGGAAATCAAACTCTTACTTTTATCTTCGATTATCATGACTTAAGGAGGTGTTTACTGAAAAAGATGAATATTCCCCTATTTCTGCTTGTAATTTCCAGACTTTTATAGAGTACAAAAAGTGAGTAATAAGTACTACTAAAGATAATAGATCCCAATAGCTAAAGACATAAAGCAGTTGTGGTAGTAAGAAAAGATAGAAGATTTAAATTAAGTCTAATGTTATATTGCTTGCTTCTTCTCTTTTCTATATAAGCATTACTATATGAATTTTTTTTTTACAAATAAAGTTTCCAACACTTTGATCTATGAAATGTTTGATTCACTTATTAATATGGTCCTATCTACTTACATCATTATGGCATTTATGATAATCACAACATAACATTAATGCAATAGTACATTTTCCCATTTAATTAAAGGAGATTTTAAATGCATCTTGACTCCTATTACCAATGAACCTTTATAGGTTTTCTTGATTGGCTATTTTCTATTAGCCCCAAATTGTTGTATATGATTCTTTTTTTATATTCACTTTATTGGGGCGGCCACTTTTATGAAGGCTGTTGTTTTCTAGTTTTCAACCTACAAGGCTTATTTTTTATCATTAGAACCTTTTCGATTAGTCAATCTTGTCTAGCTCTTTAAACTCATTGCTATCATAATCTATAAGTATAACAACACATTTTGGCAATAACTTCTTGAGCATGAAAAGACCTTCTTATTTTGTCTTGAACTTCCTTAGATTCATTACCCTTAATCTCATCTACTAATAAACTAAGTCTCTCATTTTTAGGTTGTGACTTTTAACCTTCTTTCTAAATGCTATGGCTATACATTTTTGGTAAACCAAATTATGATAATTGCCCTTCATCTATTTTTCATCTAACAAGTTTAATTGTTGTAACCTATGCTCAACCAATACTATCTTAGTGAGTTTAGCTTTTATAACTATTCTAAATGATTGTAATTCAACCTCTATCAGAAGCATTGTAACTATTCCATAAACTAAGGAGAATAAAGTGGTTCCTCTTGAAGTTTAAACTATTATTCTACAACCCTAAATTGTTTATGAAAGCTTGTTTACCCAATCTCAATAGGTCTCAACTATTTTGGCTAAAATCTTCTTGATATTCTTATTAGCTACTTTAACTGCACCATTGCCTTTTGTTCTATATAGGGAAAGCTTGTGTTGATGTATCTAATACTTTTACAAAAGTGTCTTAGTTTCAACCTAAAATTGGACCCCATTATCCAAAATTATGTGGTTTAGAATACTATATCTATAAATTAGATTCCTTTCAATAGCAACCACAACATAATAGTGCCTATTTGAGGCCATCGAATTTATCTTACCAATTATCTCTATACCCCTAATAGCAAATGGCATTGGAGATTATAAGTTATGCAATTTTGATACTAACATATAGTTCAAGTTCTTATATTTCTAGCATTTTTTACACTTCTTGATGTACATCAAGCAATCACAGTCTATAGTAAGCCAAAACAAACCCTGATGAATGATCTTCTTTACTAAGGCTAAACCACTCATGTGTATACTATAAGATCCAAAATGCACTTCCTCCATAACCTAATTGGCCTCTTTCTCATTCAAGCAATACAATTAAATACCTTCAACTTGTCTTTTATACAAAGTTCCATCTACACTGATGAACTGAATGGATAACCTTCTTAGTAACCTTTTATCTTTATCTATTGCTTTATTTGGGAAATAGCCTATTTCTAGATAATTATTAATGTCATAAAATAATCATTTATTATTATCTAACTCTATCTCTATTACTTATTCTATCTCATAGCAAGGCTTCTCTAAACTCGTAATAATGACTGGTTTCATGATCAACCCTTTTAGATTGTCCTATATGGAAACCAAGGTTGCCAAATCAACAACAAGTTGTTTTTTTTCTCTTAAAAGATGGCAAAAGGTATAGACATTAAACATTTGGCTAAGAGATCTTAAGTGTTCTATATAAGGCATCAACTTCTCTTCTTCAATGGACTACTCCTAGTAAATCTAGTATACCACTAAAGATGAAACACAAAATACCTCATCTATCTTCGCATCAAGAGTCAATAATGCCTTAAGCCCATAAGCACAAGCTTCCTACTCTACAATATTATTTGTTACCTTATACCTTAGCTTCTTAACCAATGGTAGCTTTTCCTCATCTGTTAATATCAAAATTACTCATACACCTACTCTTTTATTGTTCACAACTTTATTAAAGAACATTTGCCATCCTTATACTACAATTGGGGCTAAGTTCTTATCCAAAAAGTCACACTCTATTAAGTCTCTTTCCATCCGATGATTGGCCAAAAATTTGGCTATTGCATGCCCTTTAATTATTTTTCTCATTACATATTAGATATCAAATTCCTATAATAAAAGAAACCACTCACCTATTCATCTAATTAGAGATGGTGCCATTTATAGGCATTTTAACAAAGTGTGTTTAGCGATGACCTAAACTACATAATACGGGAAGTAATGTCGAAGTTTTTTTGAAGCCCTTACCACTACTAAGCACATCTTTTACACCTCTACATAATTTAACTCATAAGTTAGAAAATTTTTACTTAAGTAGTAAATGGCATGCTTAACTCCTAACTCATCTTTTCGTGCCATCATTGCCTCTACTGAGTTCTCCTCTATGGACAAATATAGAATTAGAGGCTTCTTTGATCTCAAAGGTTAAAAAATAGGTAGATTTGCCAAATATTCTCTGATAGTATCGAAAGCCTTTTAACAATCTTCATTTTATCTAACTGGTTGATCTTTATCAAAAGTTTGAAAATAGATTCACATATAGTAGTGAGCTTGGTGATGAATTGGTTGATGTATTGATTTCTACCCAAAAAGCCCCTTTATCTCCTTTTCCTACTTTGGAACTAGCATCTCTCAAATAGCCTTGACTTTGTCTATGTAATGCCTATGAGTCAAGGCTCCATGAACATTACCCCAAGGCTTAAAAAGTGTGCTCAGAGTGTCGAGTCACCTTTACAAGGCTTGAGGTAGGGTGAACAGGTCATGAAACTTTGAGAGGCTTGAAAATGGCTTAATTTAATGATTTATTAAAACTTAGTAGGCCATAGGCTCATATGGATTCAAGTTAGGAATGACCTACGATGTGCCCGGACATACTTGAAAATACCATACCCTGAAGGTTAAAAGTTCCCTTGAGTCTATTGGTGAAAGTGTTTTTGAATTTTGAGGTTATTTACAAATTTTCTTAATTTTAAGCTTTGCACATAAATCAAGGCAATTGGTTAGCTATCCTATCAGTAAAATTTGGCTATGAAATTTTATAAGCCTCTAAATGGGACTAATTAAGGATTTTTAAAATAAATAAGATGATTTTTAGAGGTCTGTTTGATTTTTGAAAATTTCCCAAAGTTTCTATCGAAATAGAGCTTTTTTGGGATGCTCGGGTGGCATGTGACACCACCCTTGCCACCTCAGCCACTATGCAAACTCCCTATTAACACCTAAAAGTCCATATGGCATTATCCTCTCACCCTTTCCTTTTCCTTCTCCACCATCCTGACACTATTCCTCCATTGCTTTTACCATTTTTATTAATTCTTACAAGCTTTTCTCTTCTTAATTACCACTAAAAATCACATTAATATGTGTTAAATTGATTTGTGAAGGAATTAGAAGCCATAAGAGTGCATAAAGCTTAAAAAAATTCAAGAATGAACCAAGTGTACATCAAAAGGGTGTTAGGAATCAGTTCTTTATGTGTAAGTGTTTTTTCCTTTTTAATTTATTTCCTGGAGAATTTTATGGTTTTAAGAATGCCTATAGTCTTAGAATTTGATTTGGGGACTTGTGTGATTTTTCAAGGAGTTTTGAATAGAAGGTGGCGTGTATAGGAGTGAAGGCAAATTGAGATGAAGGTAGGCCTCTTTCAACCTTAAAGTGAGGAATAAGCTTTCTTTAGTAGAAAGGTATGTGAATTTTAATCATTCAAAGCACAGACCTAAAGTTTCAAGTATGATAGGTGTAGAAATCTTCTATGGAAATGGCAGCAAACTTAGCTAAAGTGCGAGTAATGGTGAATTAGGCATGTACTTATGTTAATTATGTATGGAATACATGCTTAGAATGGTAATTTAGTGAAAAAAAAGCATGGAAGGGCTTGGTCCTCATTTGGCGAAGAGGTAGGCATAATGGTATGTGTGTATATGACTTGTTAAGGTGAGTTTGGCATTGTTTCTAATATGTTTGACATGGAAAATGTATGAATTATAACTGTATGTGGTGAAATTGAGAGTGGTGGCAATAGGCCTTAGTGTAATTGAAAGGTTGCTTGGCATGTAGGCTAGGTACATGGTGAGTTAAAATGGCAATTTGTGTGGCAATTAGCTTATTGGTGATGGCATTATAAATATAAGTAATGAAAGTGATAAATAAGACTTGTGTGTGTGTACACTTAGTGTGGCTGAGACATGTCCAAGGTGTATAATAGCCTAGGTTGCATAGAAATGGCATTGTGTGTGTGTAATTATGCTTGTGTGATACTAGGATATATGTATGTGTGCTTAAATGTGGATAAAGGCATTTGTATGGTAATTTAGGGACATTGTTGAGAGGTATGCAAGGCTAAAAGGCATAGGTATGCAAGACTAAAAGGCATGAAAAATCAGGTATGATATAATATGTGTATATATGTGATATGGCATGACATATTTGGCATGAATTATGCAGTGTCCATATGGCATGACTTAAGTAAATATGCATGTGTAATAAGGTATGAAATACATGGAATTAGGATACTTTTAAGGTGAAGAAATGGTATAGAACAAGGTGTGAAATTAGTTTGAAATAAGTAGGTAAAAGTGACCTTAAAATGAACTACTTGTCGCATGAAAAAGAAACTTAAATTTAGGCCTTTTGTGAAGTTTATGTGAAATAAAATGAAAGCTTTTCTTTATGGCTATCTAAGAAAGACAATTGTGCTTGGCATTGGGCCCATGAAAGTATGTAGAAATGAGTGCAAATGGCACTAAAAAATGATGTGAAAAGGGCCTAAATTAGACCTAAAATGACCATCGCAAAAATGAAAAATAACCAATAACTATCCCATAAAAATGAATTTTGGGATTATAGTTAAAATGGTTACTTAGCATGTATATAAATGGACTAAAATAATGGAATAGACTAGATTTAATATGACTTTAATTATGCCTAAGATAGTTCCCCAGAATATTTTAGAAAATTTACCCGAAATTATCTGGTAGGGCAAAAAATGACTTATAACTGTCTAGGTCAAAAATCAACTATCTAGAAAAATTAATAACTATTTTTTCCACTTTTTAATATTATAAATAGATGATCAATAAAGAAATGAACATAAAATAAAGTCAAATGGCCCATTAGTTAGACACCCACTAGAGGGGTTGATCGATCAACTTAAGAATTAGCAGCTGCTAGATGGTTTCTATGATTTTTTTGGATATTGGTAGGTCTATGAACTGATCCCTATTATCCTTTGGAAGTGTATGATATTGATGATTTTCTAGATATTGCGAATTGATCCCTATTATCCACTGTAGTTGGTTGTGATTTCTAGATATTGAGAGGTCTATAGGCTAATCCCTTCTATCCATAACATGTTTTGAAGGTAAACTTGCTTAAGATATTAGGAGGTCTATAGATTGAACTCCACTATCTCTTGTCTAGTATTGGGAGGTTTAAATGAACTGATCCCTACTATCATACCAGGCCGATGAAGCAGTCGAGGTCTAAAATGTGGGCCACTACACAACTTTCAGTTCCCTCTTGGTCTAGTATCTTAGGTGTAGTCTAACTAGTCAAGCCTAATAAATTAAATGGAATTAATATTCAGACTTTGACTCTTGCATGAATTATTTAATTAAACTTGTTATAATGGAATTTTAGTAATTATTGTGTAAAAAAATGGCATATCACCTTAATGGCATGAATCACTTGGTATATCACCCACACACTACATTACGACTGTTATATTATCATTGCATGTGTGCTAATGCATGTATCATGTTTTAAATGCTTTAAGTTCACCACTGAGTTTCATACTCAGTGTACCAATGTTTTGGAGCATAAGTTACAAAGATAAGCAATCCGATTTCAAAGATCGTGCTATATAGCAGTGCAGTCCTTAAAGGGTACCTAGAGTCTTTTCCTTTTTATCTTGTAGATAGCACTCATGTAATACATTGTAGGTATAGGTTAGCATACTTAGGAGCTGATATGTCTATATATATAAAACATGGATGTGATGTATATAAATAGGTGCTTTATTTGTTTGGTTTACTTGATATTTTGATAATTGTGGACCTAAGGCCCTGTATGTGTTTTTGATATATGATTGATGTGTGTTGATGTTAAATAGGGGACTAAAAGGGTCCAGATGGAGGTTGAATGGAATAATTGTCTATAAAAGTGTTTTTAATAGGTGAAAAAAAATTTGGTATGTCAGTCGAGTAGTCGTTGTGCTACCCAATTCCTTTGGTAATATGTAAAGTATCTGTAGATAGGTTTTTTTAAGTTTATCTAACCATATGTGAACATGTTTGAGGATTAGACTAGACATCTAAGCTACACCTAATAAAGTTTGAAAATAATCTATCTGTGTTAAGGAGTTTACCCTTAGAGCAATTTTAGGATGGGTGACCTAACAGGAAGTGTATGGCATTTCAAGTTTTTTCAAGAATTTGGTAGGGGGTGTCATAGTCTAAGTCTACTTTAATTCCCTTTTGCCTAACTATATACCTCAAAAGTTTTCCTAAAATTACCCAAAAACACACTTCTTAGGGTTTAAACATAGATTATACTTATCAATCCACTAAAAGAACTTCTCCAAAGCTTCAAAGTGTAACCCTCATGATTTTTGCTCCGTGAACAGTGCCATAAGGTCTAGGAAGTGTGCCTAGGTTACCGAGTCACTTACACATAGACCGAGGCAATGACGCTAGTCATGAAACTTTAAGGGGCTTTAAGTTGATGAAAAAGTTAAAATTTAAAAATTTAGCAAAACCAATAATTCATTTTAAGCAGTAAAAAATGCATTCATGCAATAAATATTTTTTGAGCCGAGACTGATCCGGGATATGCTCGGATGGACCCAAAAATATTAGACCCTGAAGCTCAAAAATTCTATTAGATCCATTGGTTAAACAATTTTTTGATTCTGAGGTCATTTGCAAATTCTCAAAATTTTTGTGGTTGGCATACAAATCGAGGCAGTCTAAAAACTGTCTTTATTAATAAAATCTTGCCACAAAAATTTACAAGCAGATAGAGGGGATTAAAATATGAATTTTTAAATGAACAGCATAATTTTTTGAGGTCCAAGTGAATTACTATGAATTTTTAAAGTTTGCCAAAAAAATTGAGATGGTTCGGGATTTTTGACACCACCTTTGATATGTCAAAGTGGACCCCACCTCATGCCAAGTGGCCAAGGAGGCTTGTCAAGTGGCAAACCTCACCTGACAAGTGGATTTCCACTTGGAATGAAGGATTGCCTTTCTTCCTCTTTTCTTTGCAGCTGTCGACACTAGGGGAAGAGAATTCTAGCCATAACTTTCTCATTTCTTCACCAAAACAGGTGATTCTAGTTGTTAAATTTACTTTTATGTGTTAGGCACCACGAGGAAAAATAATCAAGCAAAAAGGATTTTTCGTTTTGGAGATAAAAAAACATCTAAGGTTGCTAGTTTAGATAGTTTAGAGAAGAGACCCTTAGGTGAGTTTTTGGTTGATTCTCCTCCTTTCCTTAGGTTTTTAGCTGCCAATTAATGCTAGAACCTACCTAACATTTGTGTGATCATGTGTGTGAGGTGTTTGTGGACATTTGACGGTAGTTTGAACCCTACAAAGGGGGAGGGAGTTCACCGTGAAAGGTGGCTAGATTAGTGTTCTTGGGGAATTAAAGGGCTTCTTTCATAAGTAAGTGAACTTCAAGCCTTTTCTTCATGCTTTAAGGTGTCTAGGATGATGAATTATGATATGGGATGGCTAGAATGTTGAATTTTTAAAGAAGTTCTTCCATGGAATGTTGATTGAATGAGGACTTAGTGAATTAGGGAGATAGAATTCAAAGAACTTAAGAACTTGGCTTTATTTCCATGCTAAT
>CANXYI011268907.1:0-11978 GCA_948208565.1 Hura crepitans | reverse complement strand
AGGATTTAGAGAAGCTGATATTACTAAGATTTACTTCTAGGACCTAATATGGACATGGTGAGTCCTCGGTGATGTCATCAGGGCTCACTAATGCCTTAGTAGTTTTATGGATTACAAAGGGCAAAGCTTTTCATTTTATGTAGGCCAATGATAATGGTGTTCCTAGATAATCTTTTAGTGTACTTTAGGAACTAGAGAGAGTATGAACAGCATCAAAGGGCTGTGATACAGACCCTGAAAGGAAGATGGTTATGTGCCCAACTCAATAATAGTTAATTGGGTAGCTAAAGTTTTTCTTTGGACCACCTAGTTTCAATAGAGAGAGCAAGTCAGAATTGGCCTAGTAAAGGCAAGGCAATATTGGAATTGAAACCCTCTGGGAATGTGACTAAGATGAGAAAATTTTTAAGCTTAGTTGATGTCATACAAGACTAGTAAGAGGACTTTCATTTATTGTTACTCCTTTGACTGGGCCAATCAAAAAGGATGTAAGAATGGTTTAGAATAATCAATGTCAAGATAGTTTTGCCAAGTTGAAATAGAGGTTGACAAAGGTTCCTATTCCTGATTCAACTTGAATAGGGTAAGGACCTTGTTATGTGTAAAGTGCTTTACGAAATAGCTTGTTAGATGTTAATGTGAGATGGTAAGGTGGAGGTTTGTGCCTTCAAACAATTGAAGCCACAAGAGAAAGATTATCTTACTCCTAATTTGGGGCTAGTTATCATTATGGGTGTTTTGAAACAAATGGTGGCATTATTAGTATGAAGAGGAATGTTGTATAAATACAAATCATAACAGCTTGAAATATCCCTTACTCAAGAGGAGGGACCTAAGATAGAGAGGCTGGGTAAAGTTGATTTAGGATTTTTATTGCCTAATTAACAACCTACTAGTGAAAGCTACTATGATAGTACATGCTAAGTATAGGGAAAATTATGGTGACCTTTAGAGATTATGAATGTTAGGTTACTAGTTATTTTAAAAGAGGCAGCAGTGGCTGAATTGTAAGTCAAATTTTAGATAGCAAATTGAAAGAATCAGGTGAGAGATAAGTAAATGGTTCAAATAATTAGCAAAGCTAAAGAGGGGAAGACCTTAGGGTCTCAGTTGACAATAAGTGGGTAGTGGACTCATCAGAACAGATCATGTACATTTTGTACAGAGGATCTAGGTTATAGATGTTTAAGAAAATATATAAGTCTCCTCATTCCATGTGTTCTGAGAGGAAAAATCTAAGCTTGGGAATTTTATTTCTTGATAGATTGGTATGGAAAGAAATGTGGTAGAGTATAATACCTAGTATTTTATATGCTAATAGGTAGAAGCTGTGCATCAGAATTCTTTTGAATTATTTATCCTACATTTATATTAGAGTGAGAATGAGAAAGGTTAACTCTGAGGTTTGTAATAAGTTCACCATTGAGTAAAGATAAATATAGTGGTGCATACATAATTGTTGGCAGATAGTCAAGATAGTTTAAATTACTCGGTTAGAATAGGTTAGTTTTAAAGAAGTTAGCTAGACTATATGGTGATAAAACTATCAGATTTTATGTTATGCTAGTAACTATCATATGGACAGAGGTTTTATTTTACTTCCAGATTTCAAAAAAAGTTGCCAGCAGCTTTAAGCACCAGACTAGCTCATCACTTAACTTATCATCCTCAGTCTGATGGACAGTTACAGAAATGTCTACTATATGTGCATATATATTCTTCACAAAGATTGCCTATGATAATGGTAATCAGTTTAGTTTGGAAATAGACCCTTATAAGGCATTGTATGATAGACAATGCAATAATTTTTATGTTGAATAAAGATATGAGATAGATAGTCTTCAGAGTAGACTTGATTAAATAGGCTAACAAAAAGTGAAATGAAATAGAAAAAGGCTGAAAGCAGTTTGATTAGACTAGAATTTTGTGTTGACTTGAAGCAGGAAATTGCTAAATATTCAGTTAGAGACAAAGTGCTTTGGAGTTTTTCCAAGGAAATAGGTGCAGAGGTATAGGAATAAGGTAATTAAGTCCTAAGTTATCGGACCCTACAGGGTTACTGATACGGTCAGGACCTCTAGCATATAGACTTGTGTTACCACCTGAGCTATAGCAACACATTGTGTTTTTATGTTTTATGCTAAAAGGGTATAAATTGGATTAGTTACACATGACTCTGATGACAATTATCGAAGTACAGCTGGATATCAATGATAATTAAGGAATAATGTAGAGTGTGGCTCGTGAAATGAGGTAGTTGTAGAAATGAAGCCATACCACTGTTATAGTGCTATGGAGGTATAAAAGTATAGAAGAGCTTACCTGAGAGCTAAATGAGCCAATAGGAGCTCAGTATTTTACTTCCTTTGCTTTAAGTAATTTTGAGGATGAAATTTTCTTAAGACGAGAAGAAATGTAACTCCCGTACTCCGAGGCATTGTGAATAGTGCCATAGGGTCTGAGGAGTGCAATCAGAATGCCAAGTCACTTACACATGGACCGTGGTAGTGGCATAGGTCATGAAACTTTGAGGTGCCTTAATTTGATAAAAAGAGCAAAAATTAAAAATTTAGCAGAACCAACAATTCATTACAGGTTGTAAGCTACCTATTAGGGCAATAAAAATTTTTCAGGTCGAGATTGACCCCGGATAGACCTAAAAATAGTGGACCCTATAGTTAAAAAATCTCACTGAGTCCAAGGGTGAAAGAATTTTTAGAATCGGAGGTTATTTGCAAAATGTCATAATTTTTTAGGTTGGCACACAAATCAAGGTAGTCTGAAAACTATGCTACCAGTGGAATTTGGCCATGAGAATTTATGAGTAGGTTGAGGGGATTAAAATTTTAAACTAAATAGTGTAATTTTAAAGGTTTGAGTGAATTTCTCTGAATTTTTGAAGTTTGTCAAAAAATCGAGATGGTTCGAGAATTTTCAAGACAATTTTGAGGTGTCAAAATAGGGCCCATAGTAATGTCAAGTGGCTGAGTAACCATGCCAAGTGGCAAAGGGCATGCGACAAGTGGATTTCCACTTGTTAAAAGATAAAACTCATTTTGCTCATTTTTTCCCCATTCTACCTAGATTGCCAATGCCTCTTTTCCACTCTATAGGCCATAATTTTCTTCTCCATTGGCCAAATAAAGTGATTCTAGTGGCTAAAAATTCTTTAGGATGTTAGTCACCACCAAGAAAAAGAATTAGCTAAAAGGATCTGTGGTTTGGGAGGAAAAAATCGAACAAAGTGACTAGTTTAGAACAGTCTAAAACTATGACACCAAGGTGAGTTTATAGATGTATCTCCCTTAATACTTAGGCTTTTTGGGTGATTTCTAGTTCTAAATCATAGCTAACATCTGTTTGGTGGTGTGTATAAGGGATTGGTGGCCATTGAAAGGCATTTGAAGGCTCAAGAAGAGAGGATAAAGTTATCATTACTTGCTGGAATTGGGCTAGCAACATAACTTTAGATGGGAGTGACATCTTCAAAGTGTTATGTAAGTGGACTTTCAACCTTTTCTTCATGAGTTTTAGGCACCTAGTTAGTAAACTCTGAAATAAGGTGGTTATAATGTTGAATTTAAGAATGAATTCTTCTTTGGTAGTGATAAACAAGTGAATACCTAGCATATTAGGAGGTATGCTTTGAGGAGCTTGTCAAAAATAGCTTCATTTGCTTGCTGTTTTTGGTGGAAATGAATGCTTGTGTTGGTTGTACATGGGCTAGGATATAACTTCAGTATTGTATGACATGTTAAAATGAAGTTTATGCCCATTTTAGTTGTGAAATATTGGTGAAATATGCATTGGAAGTTGGTGCTCAAGAGCCGTTCTTAGTGTATTATATTATGGTGGGAAATAACCTATGATAATTTGTTTGAAATTGAGTATGATTATGGCATGGCATGTGTTTGTGATTGAATTTTGATGCCAAGTATAAGGGTAATAGGATTGAGTACATTTTTCTCTTAGTAACCTAAAATGTGTATTAGTGATATGGTTTGGAAGCTAGATTATAAACTTGTTTAGTATATGCACAATGTTGGTTATGAATTTGGCTTTTAATCATCATGAATTTTGAATGATAAATATGACACTTTAATATAATAAGGAACATTTGAAATGTGCCTTGACTTAGCTAGAAATACTTGAATTAAAACATATATTTAAAGCTTAAAATAGTAACTTAAAAGTGCCTTTAATTAAGCTAGCAAGTGAACCTTCCTTGTGCCTTTAAGAGGCTAGAATCGAATTACATTTTGGCCATGGATTTGGCCCAATTATAATGGCATGGTGCCTAGATTTTGGTCATGGAATTGACCCAGTTTCAATTGGCTTTATTGCCTAGACATTGGCCATGGACTTGGCCTAGTGCCCTATAAAATACTAGAAAGAACTTTAAAAACTGATCTTAATTTGGACTTAAAATAGTCCCAGAAAACTTATTTCCAAAAGTGGTCGAAATGACCTATAACTGTCTAGTTGACCTCTACCTGAACCAAAAATATCACTGGACCAGAAAATATTAAGTTTTAAAATGGAATTGCCACGATAAAATCATACCATAAGGCACTTTGAGTTTTAATCATAATAGACCTAAAAATTGTTTTGGAATTTTACCCGATAAGTTAAAAAGTGGTTATACCAGTCTGAATAAACTTTTAAAGTATAAGATAAAATTTTTAACTAACTATTTTTTAAACTTAAAAATTATAAGAATGATTTTGGCTAATAAATAAAGTTAAATTAAGCTACTTGGCCCATTAGTTAGACATCCACTAGATGGCTACACCAGTCAACTTAGGGTTTTGCAGCTACTTATTGGTGGCTGGAGAGGTTTATGAACTTATCTCCATTATGTCACACAGTTACTCATTTGTGGCTGGAGAGGCCCACGGGCTAATCTCCATTATGCCACTTAGTTATTTTTATTCTATCTAGGGAGGTTACAACTGATCTCTATTATGGCACACATGTCGGTGCAGCAGCATAGGTCCAGAATGGGGACCACTACACTAGTTTATTATCCCTCTAGATAGAGTGTCTTAAAGTATCATCTTTTTAGTCGGGCTAGAGAATTAAATTATCTAAACAACTAGACTGAGTATAAACATATAAATTAAGCATAATGGAATAGTAATTCTTGAGTTTGACAAGATACAAGCTAAAGGGCAATTTAGACATTTTGCATAGATGTGCCAGATCAATTACAGTGAAACAAGTTAAGAAATAGGTAGAATGATTATTAAGATTGAAGTTTAAGCTTATTATAGGACTTTTACTTAAGGAATAGTAAAAATATAGTCAAAGGGCATTTTAGTAAATTTTTCACAAAAAGGTGAATAAAGTAATTTTTAGTAAAGCATGTAAAAAAATAATAATAAAACTTATCTTAAATGATTTATTTGAGTCAAAAATATTATTTCTAGACTAGACAAATACCTTAGGGGTATTTTAGTAATTTTACACCCTAGGGATTAATTAAATTATTTAATGAAGTAAAATTATACTTTTAACTGCATAAGTAAGTTAATAATATTACACCATGATTAAACTGCTTTAAGTTCACCATTGAGTATCTCATATACTCAGCATACCAATTTTGGTGTGCAGGTACACTACACCGGGATGTGCCTTGTAAAGCGTGATGATAGTGGTTTAGAGGATACAAGTGAAGACATTGGAAGTAATTTTTGATACAGTTAGAATATCCATGTACTTAGGTGGGAATTGGGTAGAAAATGTATATAAGTTATGGAATTATGGTGTAATTAAGTAATTACAACATGTTTATGTAAATAAAGTATTTATATATATGTTTTATGGTGAATATATGTGCTATTAATGTGAGCCTGAGGCTCTATAATTATGCATGTTTTATCTATGGCCTGAGGCCTAAGTTTGATGTGTGCTAAATGATGATGATAGGCTAAGAATAGGGGACCAGATGGGTCTAGGGGTCATGAATTACTTATAGAAGTGTTTAAGTAGGCTTATTCAAATTTTAGGATAGGACCCGAGTAGCCGTTATGCTGTTGAATTTTTAAGTGATAATTAAGTGTTAGTAGATTTCTTCTATAATGATTGGATCATATTGATCCTAACCTAAATAGACCATAGGAACTGACGGAAGTGGTCTTAGAGTTAGATAGCACAATCTAGAGTGAAATTAATAAAAGTTAAATGAATGGCCTTGGGAGAAAGTTTAGGTTGGGTGACCTAGCAAGAAGTGTGCTTATTGGGTTTCTTCTAGAATCCAGTAGGGGGTGTCACCAAATGTCACCTCAGCCACTATAAAAACATTATGGTGACACCTAGAGGCCTACTTGGCATTTCCACCTTATCACCCACCCATTTTCCTCATTTCTTCTTCCTCGCCATTTTCTTCTTCCTTCTACCATTTTTAGCATTCCTTGAGCTTTTTTCCTTTCTCCAATTACCACCTAAAATTCCTTTAATGTGTTTCAATTTGATTTTTAAAGGGTTTGGAGGCTATAAAAGTCCATAGAGCTTAAAGAAATTCTAGAACGTACAAGTGTACATAAAGTGTGCTTGGAAACCAACTCTTTATATATAAGTGTTTCCTCCCTTTTTAATTCATTTCCTAAAGGATTTTACCATTATTAGAATGCCTATAATCTTGGATTTTGATTTGGGGACTTATATAATTTTCTATGAATTTTCAAAGGGTAGGAGACATGTATGGAGAAAGAAGAAAAGTGAGGGGGAATCAATGCCATTCACAAGCTTGAAGTGTAGGATAAGTCCTTCTTGTTTAAAGTGGTAAGTGAATTTAATATATTGAAGGCATGTTATGTAGAATTTATGTACAAAGCATGTAGAAATATTATATGGAATTTGGGGTTAAGGTGGATTGAATAAGTAAAATGAGGCAGTATGCTTATATTGATGCTAATTTCATGCCTTATGAATGAATTGGTGAAGAAAGTGAAGAATTGGTTAAGGCCTTATTTTGGCTAAGAGATTAGTGTGTATGTGTGTGTGTGTGGTGTGTGTATGGATTAAGTTAGATAGAAATGTGATTGCTTTTGGCATATGTGACATGGAAAGGTATGATTTGTGTGAATGTATGGAAAAAAAGGGGAGACTTTAGTAAGGTTGTTAGAGAGTGGTTGAGAGGTTCCTCAGGGTGCCTTCGGTGGTAATGCATGGGAATGTCATGGTAACTTAAGGTACTTAATAGGGAATGGCATGTTAAGGATAGAATAATAGACATATAAGGTGAATTTGTGTGTGACTTCTTGGTGTAGTTAAGGTATATATAAGGCATTTTATGTTCTAACTTGCATGAAATGTGCATAGTATGTGTGTATGTGTACTTAAATGATGTTAGTGTATGTGTATGTGCGGTTAAATGTTGAGAAAAACATGTATATAGCCATGTAAAAGCATTGGTCGAGAGGCATATAAGCTAGATTTCATATGATAGGCATGGTATGATGTGCTACATGTGTGTGGAAATGGCATGGCATAGTTGGCATGAATTGTGTAGCATACACTTGTCATGAAATAAGTGAACTTGTATGAATAATAAGGTATAGAAAGGTGTGACTATTGGCATGGGAATTAAAATTGAAAAATGGTTGAAAAAAAAGACTTAAAAATGGCATAGAATGATAATGAAAGTGACCTTAAAAATGGACTAAAATTGGCATGTAAATGGCACCTAAAATATGGGCCAATGCTAAACCTCTCAGTTCCCTCTTGGTCCAGTATCTTAGGTATAGTCCATCTAGTTGGGCCTAATAAACTAAATTGAATTAATATTAAGACTTTGATTAATGGCAGGTTATTGCATGATTAATTTAATTGAGGTTATTATAGTGCCATTTTTGTAATTCTTGTGGAAATATGGCATATCACTCGAATTGCATGAATTACTTGGTATACCACCCACACACACTGCATATTGATAGTCATACTATCATTACATGTTAGCCATTGCATATAACATGTTTTAAATGCTTTAAATTCACCACTAAGTTTTATACTCAGTGTACCTGTGTTTTGGTGCGTAGGTTGTAATGACAAGTAGTCCCCCCTCGGAGATCATGTAATGTAGCAGCACAATATTTGTTAAAGGGTATACAGTGTCTTTTTCTTTTATTCTATTAGCTAGCACTCATGTAAACATTGTAAGGTATGGGTTAGCATGCTTAGAAGCTATTTATGTCTATATATATAAAGGATATATGTGATGTATATAAACAGGTGTTTTGTCTGTATAGCCTGCTTAATGCTTTTAATAACTATGGGCCTAAGGCCCTATGTGTTTTTGATTGTGATTGATGTGTGCTAATATTGATTAGGGGACCAAAAGAGTCCAGATGGAGGTAGAATGATATTATTATTTATAGAAGTGTTTTTACAGGTGAAAAAAATTTTAGTTTGTCACCTGAGTAGCCGTCGTCATACTTAATTTTTCGTAGCACGTAAATGTCTAAAAATGAGCTTTCTAAGTCCATCATACCATATAAGAACATGTTAAAAGATTAGACTAAAAATCTAAGTATTATCTGATAAATTTCTAGAATAAACTATAAGTGTTAAGGAGTTCACCCCTCGAGCAAATTTAGGATGGGTGACTTAGCGGGGAGTGCGTCGCCTGTCGAATTTCTTGAGGAGTCCGATAGGGGGTGTCACATTAGGTGGTATCAAAGCATAGGTTATATGTTCCTAGGTGTCTTACATGAGTGCTAATGTCTAAGGTTGTTTCCTTTGAACTCTTACACTACTACGAGGCTGATAGGTTCTATTTCTTTTTATAGTTGAGCAAAATGAGTGATTAGGTACTCGAATGTAACACCCATAAGTCTAAGTTTCATAAACAGTACCTCTGTGGCATGAATAGTGTCTCTTATGAGTCAGGGCATCTTAATAAAGCGAGAAAAGGGTATATTGGTCATAAAACTTTGACAAGCCAAAATGGATAAAATGAAATAATTTAAAAATTTAGTAGAACCAATAAATTATTTCGAGCTAAGAATTAATGAATAGTGACATAAAAATGAGGTTATGCCGGAACAGCCCCAGGATGTGCTCGGACAGACCTAAAAATACCATACCCTTAACCTTAAAAATTCCAACCTTTATGGTGGTGAAGGAATTTTAATTTTTCAAGACCATATGATATTTATTTGGAATATTTTATTTTTGTAGGTGAATAGTAAATATAGTTGCCAATAGAATTTTGATTTGAAATTTTACAAGTTTCTTAATGGCACTAATCGAGGATTTTTAAAACTGAAATGAGTATTTTTGGAGGTCTAGAGAAATTATTATGAATTTTTGAACTTTAAATTAATATCAAGAGAAAACGGACTATTAGATGACCACGTGTCCCGATTCGGGCCATCAACCCCACCCATATAAAAGGGCTTACACATGTGAGAGTGTCACATGTGTAAAGCCATCACCCATCACCCCTTTCTCCCTAAAAACCTGATGCCATTTACCCTTTCTCTCTTCTCCATTTTTTCTTCATTTTTCTCTCTTCACACCACTAAATCTCCCAAGTTTTACATGCTTCTTAACCTTCACAGTCTCTTGAAGCTAATTCCACTAGCATAAATAAGAAAAAGAGGCTAGAAAAGGAGAATTTGAGACTTGGTGAATAGTGCTAATTTTGGTTGTAAGTGTTTTTATTTCAATTTTAATTTTTGTTTTAGGTAGCTTAAGGTATTCATAAGTGTTAAATGAATGAACCTTGGGGTAATTTAAGGATGGGTGATATACGGGAAGTAGCACGCTTTGTCTGTTTCCTTTGGGAATGGGCAGGGGGTGTTTCATTTAGTTGGTATAGGGCGGGTTTAGGCATTCCTAAGCATACTATACATGAGTGCAAGTGTCTAGGATTTGTATTTGGGTTCAAGCTACACTGCATGAAGCTGATAAGTTTTTATGTATAATGATACATGATGAGTGAAAGGACCCCAATAGAATGGGGCAAAGAGTTGGCTAGTTATGCTCATACCACTATCCATGGACCAAAAGTGAGTGCAACCACCCCAGAGCCGAGTGATTCTGCACATCTACCACCACCTCAACCATAGCCTCAGGCTCAGGCTTTCTTACCATTATTGTAGCATCTTATAGAGCTACTGAGACACATTACTGCTCCACCACCTCTAACTCCCATACCACCACCACTAGCTCCCCTAGCATTGCAAAAAACTTACTTAGAAAGGGCTAAAAAGATGGGAGCAGTGGATTTCTTAGGTACGAGGAAGGAAGATGCCACGAGGGTAGAGTATTTGTTGGAGCGGACTATGAGAATTTTAAAGCAGTTGAAGTGCACAGAAGAGGAATGTTCGAAATGTTCTACTTCTTTTCTTCAAAAAGAAGATTTCCACTGGTGAGACACAACAAAGAAGAGGAAAGTAGTAGCAAAGATTACTTAAGAGTACTTCCTAAAGGATTTCCATAAGAGATATATTTCATAGTCCTATAATGATAAGAGGAGGCAAGAATTTCTAGACTTGAAATAGGGGTAGAGATTAGTGTTAGAATATGAGAAGGACTTTGCCCGCTTAAGTAGATATGCTAAGGAATTCATAGCCACTTGTAATGCCTGTAAGTTCAAGTTCTATGAACAGTACTTCCGTGGCCTGAATAGTGTTCCCTATAGGTCAAGGCACCTTCATGAGGCTAAAAAGGGGAATATTGGTCATAAAACTTTAACGAGCCTGAACATGGGTAAAATGAAAGAATTTAAAAATTTAGCATAACCAATAAATCATTTCGGGTCAAGAACTAATGAATGGGGGAGATAAAATGAGATTGTGCTGGGACAGCATCGGGATGTGCCTGGATGGACTCAAAAATACCATAACCTAAACCTCAAAAATTCCAGTGGGTATGATGGAGAAGGAATTTTAATTTTCGGAGGTCATATGAAATTTTTTTGAATATTTTATTCTAGCAGGTGAATAATGCCAAAAAGTTAACAATAGAATTTTGACTTGAAATTTTACATAGGCCTTAGTGACACTACTCGAGGATTTTTAGAACTAAAATGAGTATTTTTAAAGGTCTATAGAAACTTTTATGAATTGCTAAAATTTAAAAAGAAACTGAGTGAATACAGATCATTAGATCGCCACATGTCACAATCAAGGCCATTTACTTTCCCCTATATAAGAGATTACACATGTGTAAAGCCACATGTGTAAACTAGTAATCTTCTTCCTTTTAACCCTAAAAAGCTGACGCCACTCTCTTTCCTCCACCATTCTTTTTCTTCTTTTTTCTCTCTCCTCTCTCCACTAAAACCCATAAATTTTATATGAATCCTTGCCTCCACAGTCCCTAGAATCCAA
Source organism: Hura crepitans (assembly GCA_948208565.1). NCBI lineage: Eukaryota > Viridiplantae > Streptophyta > Magnoliopsida > Malpighiales > Euphorbiaceae > Hura > Hura crepitans. The sequence goes on along the minus strand of CANXYI011268907.1, from coordinate 639 downwards.
ATCTTCTAACAAAAGTGAGAAATAGAGCCTAGATTGGGAGATCTCTCACTTGAGTGAATAGTGACTTTTCTTATGTAAGTGCCTTTAACCCATTTTTTATTTTTGGTATAGGTAGATTAAGGTATTATAAGGTTAGCCTTGGTTTTATATTTCAATTTGGAGCTATATAAAATTTTTAGGAATTTTTCTAAGGGTGGATTATGTATGGTTAGGTGCTAAGGAAACACTTGAAGGAGAGCAAGCTTACAAGCCTCTAAGTGGTGGGGAACAGGGTGTTTTCACACCCTAGGTATGTGGAAAAGACTAAAATTTAATATGTTTATGAAATTGTTATGAATTTATGCATTTGAGTTGTATGGAATTATGTGTTCATGGTTTTATGCATAGTAATAAGGTAAATTGGCACTATAGTAATGTTAATGGCCTTAAAATAATAGGTTTGGCATGATAGCTTGGGAAAAAATTCATGTGCATGCTTTGGCCGAGTAGTGTATACAATGTGGTATGGTATGTGTGAACACGTATATGGCATATTAGGTGAGAAAATAACAAGTATATGAAGTGTATAAACCATAATTGGGAATGGATAATAATACTGATATGTTTGGCATGAAAGTGTGATGAAATTATAGCTTAATT
>CANXYI011268895.1:0-11749 GCA_948208565.1 Hura crepitans | reverse complement strand
ATATATATGTATGTATGTGTGTGTGTGTGTGTGTGTGTGTGTGTGTGTATAGTGCTGGAATGTTGACATATACATTTCATAAAAATACATGTAATATTTTTGTAAATGTTAGGACATAGGAATAATGGCATTAAACATGTTTAATGTTACCTTGTTAAGAGCATAAATAATTTACATAAGAGAATAATAGGAATAAAATGTGGAAACCATGTTTTATTTAGAGTAATAAGGTGCTTTAAGAATGGAACTATAATGACACGATATACCGAGTATGGAAAATCGATAATATGGGTGCTAATGTATACATTTGATAAAACATAATGAAATGAAAATATTTTAGCCAAGTTGCTTGGTGCAATCTAATCTAATGTATATATTCAAAATGGTACAAATGAACTTAAAGATTATACTTGAATAATTAAATAGAGGATTGAAGATGGAACTTGGAAAAATAAGCTCACTTGAGACATAATTTAAATTAAAGTGAAATTTGAAACACTATGAAGCATGATTTAAGCTTATGCTAAGAGAAAGGGGCTATTTTGAGACTTATAAAATAGAATGACGAGAGTGCCTAGTATGGCCTATTTAAATAACATAATAGAACATAGACTCAAAAAATGACATCATAGAGACTTAAACTTAAGTCTAAAAATATGGATTTTAATTGGCTTGTAAATATGCCTAAAAGGGCTATGAATTGGTAGTTTTATGGAATGGCTAGAAAGCCTATTATTTGGCCTTATGATTGGCCTAAGAATTTGAATTTTTATATGCACTCACGCATGATAGAAATAGAACTTGAATCAGAAATATCACTAGATAGAAAAATGGTAATTACTTGAGAAATAGATATGCAATAAAATAAAGCATAATATACCTTAAATTTTAGCATATATGAAATCAAGAAAAATAATGTGGGAAATTTCTCAGTATAGTATAATTTTGGCCACACCATACCAAGTTAAAAATGAACTGTAAAATAAAATTTATAACCTACTATTTTTCACTTCTAAATATTATGAGAAGTTAAATTGCAAAGAAGTAAATATAATTTAAGTTACTTGGCCAATTAATTAGACACCCACCAGATGGGTTGATCAGTCAACTTAGGGATTTTAGCTACTGCTACATTGTCTAATTTTTAGGTAGGGCCGGTGCAATGGCATAGGTCCTGAAGGACCACTACTCTAGTCAGACAGTTAGACTTGGTTGTGGACATTCACTTAATCTTTACAGTGCAACAGCATAGGTCCTAGAGGACCACTGCACTGATCGGACAGTCAGACTTGGCTATAGACATTCACTTGATTTTTACCAGTGCAATGACGTAGGTCCCATAAGGCCACTGCACTAGTCAGACAGTCAGACTTGGCTATGGATATTCACTTAATTAGGCTAGTGCAATGGTCGGGGTCCAGAATGTGGATTACTACACTATTTTATTTCCCTCTTTGGTCTAATGCATTTAGGCATACTCTATCTAGTCAGGCCTATTTCCAAATTAAATATAAATTATTAAAAATAATTTACTATTGGAATTAAATTATTCAAATTATACAGTTGAGAAGTATACTTTAATTTAATTAACCTCATTAGGCTAAGGAAAATTTTATTTAAGTCTGAGTGATTATGAGGTATTCAAATGAATTAAATGAGAATGTGAATAAGCTTAAGGGATTAAACATTTTGGTTTAATGTACAGATATACATGAAATTATTTGAGGCACTTGTTAGGAAAGAAATATCCTATATATATAACCTTACTAAAGGCTATGCTTAAATTAATATTTGGGTAAGGAATGAATAACAATGTGAACTATTAGATGGAATTAGTGGGCTAACCTAGGATGGGTTATTTTACTAGGGAACTTAAGTAATGTATAATTAAATTCATAAGAACATAGACTTTCACCTGACTTTAGCATATATGAATTTTATAATGTTGATATGTTAAATTATTTAAATGTAATATAAGAGACATGTCTTTAATCAATAAATTCACCATTGAGTTTCATATTTAGTGTACTAGTGTTTTGGTGCACAAGTAAACAGGAACAATAGGAGAGCCTAAGGTGTGTGTAATGTAGCAGCAAAATTAGCAGGGGTATAATTTTATTTAACTTGTTATGTGTAGTGGCATTCATGTAATAGCTACAAGTTATGTGGCCAGCATGCTTAAAAGTGGTTGTAGCTTTGCAAAATGGAAAAAAATATAATCAAAGTTTGTATAAATAGTCTTTTTGAGATAAATAATTTTTTACATGACCAGTTGATTTGAAATTTTATTTTGGTTAGTAGAATATAAAGCTTGAGGTTCTAGATTATCAATTATATTGATTATGGCTTAATGCCTATATTGATGAACTAATAGTTACTAATGTTTGGATGATTATATGGGAGACCAGAAGGGTCTAGGAGATATAGAAATGAATGGTCACAAATGTCAATTTTAGGATGGGTGACCTAAGGGGAAGTGCACCACTTATTAGGTTCCTTTAGGAATCCAGTAAAGGGTGTCACACTCCTCTTCTCAATATATGTCTCTAAAATATACCTCTTTTTGAATTCTTTCAAAAAGAAGTCCCAGGTTATCTCCTGAGCAATCTTACATTCAAATGTGATCTCCCACTAATGGAAAGCCTCTTCTTGCAATAGTGAAGTGGCACATATCAAATTCTCATCTAGTGAGCACTTTAACTATTGCAAGATTCTGATGGTCCTCTCTAACCAGTATTCAGCTCTAGAAGAATCATCTTTCTAAATGCCCAAGAAATCCTCTGCCCCTATCTTTTTAATCCTTTCCAAATAGGTTTTTCATAAAGCCTAAGGTTTTAGGGGTGGTGTAAGGTTTTAGGGCTAGTGTGGGCACAAGTGCCATAAGACATGTGTATAATGCATCATAAAGTCATGTAACATACACAATATCATGCATCATTAATATTTTCATACATCATGTAAACCATTTTCATTATTCATTACTATCCATTTATTAAGCCCACACTCAAGAAACACATACACTATGGATAACAGAGTATCAATGGACCACCTAGGCCCTCAGAACCATGTAAGCCTATATGCATTAGTCCTAAAGGTTAGTAATTAGATCTAGAGATCTTACACATTAGACCTGAAGGTCACAAATAATCATAAGACTTAAAGGTTTAATATAGCGTAAGCCAATACAACCCCTATGAATCTATAGGTCTATTTATCAATGTTGATCTAAAGATAATAATAATAATAATAATAATAGACTCAAAGGCCAAAATGCATTACACCTTGAAGGTAAACACATCACAACTCGAAGGCTACATAAGAACCCATCAATTCATGCATCACAACCTGAATGCTATAGAGGTACTAAAGTACCCTAGCAATTGCTTTTTACTCCTACCTGACCAGTCAACCTATCTGACTAGGCTGTTTACTTGTATGGGCTACTGATAATTTAATTTTTTGTTTCACCCTATTAACATAGCTTAATATAGCTTTTAATTAAAATGGTTTGGCCAACTAATGATCAAACTAGGTAATTTTTCATCTCTTAATTATTCAAAATCATTATATCTCATCGAGCATATTCACACATTTATGTCATGAAAATTGCCACATTATAACCATCTTTTAGCATATGTGCATAAAAATGCATTATGCCATTTTCTTTCATCATAAGGCACATCATGTATCCATTATGTTCTCATAATGTGTCATACATTACATAGTGCTTTATCATCATGTAACAACTTATTATGTCACATTTACCACATTTTATGCCCCAACACACTAAGGTTAACAATGTTAGACCATTTGGCTATAACACCATACACACAATTGTGCACTTTCTCTTATTACATAATCACTTCACATGTGCATGGTCACATACACCATACTCATACCACACATCTACCATTTCATGAATTATATGAAACACACACACACACATAATTAAATGTGCATATAGGCCATTTAGCCAAACCATCATCCATGCACCAATTTTGCATTTTCTTCTTATCATACATAACATCACAATTTCTCACACTAATCAACGTTCATATGTTCATGTACAATCCATAACATGCCTTTTATCGAGCACACACATAGTCATGCATGCCATATGGACATTCAGCCATCAAGCCTCTATACACTAATTGCTATCATTTCAAAATGTTGCACATATTATCTCATGTCCATTAACTTATGTGCATTAAGTCATTAGCATACAACATCTATCGCATGCATAATTAGGACATATATACATATACATGAATTCACTCCATACACCATCCATTTGTATTTCAACCCTATTAAATACATTATTACACATCTATAATGCTAATTAACATGATTAAAAGTCATTAATACACATAATTAGACATTTTATGCATAAATATACATAATTACATATTATGGACATATTAAGGCATATTCAATTTTTCACAAATTATTTTGATTACACTTATTTTTAGTGTCAAAAATGCACTCCCAAGGATCATTTAGACCTTCTCCTTACCTTTGCTCGACAATTTGTTGGTTTCCTCAACTGTCTATAATAGACTTAATAAGTAAAAATTTGTATAAAATCAACCAAATAATAAAATGAAACACTAACATAAACATGCTCTTGGGCACCTAGAAAACATGGAAAAAATATCAAACTTCAAAAATATTACTTGAGAAACTCATGTTATTATTCATCGCGACATGAAAATGAGTAAATCTCTTGATTTTTTATGAATTTTAAGGTGAAAATGGAATGTAGAGGCCATAGAGGTGTAGATTCAGGGCTTGAGTAGAAGAAATCAGGCTTCAAAATGGTGAAGATGAAGCAAAAGTGGCTCCCATCTCCCCTTGAGTGGCGTTAGCTAATTGGTGTCAATAGAGAAAGAAAACTGTTCCTTCTTTGACCAAACTTTGACCCTTTTATACTCCTTTTTTCACCAAATTTTCAACATCCAAAAAGCCTTTAAAATCCAAAAATTCAAACCTCAATAGCCTCTAAAAATCCATGCTTAAAAATACAAAAAATTAATTAAAAATGTAACTTTTGAGATTACCCAATTTTTGTAAAAATACTTCCCTATATCCAATATTTCCAATTCTAGCTCTAACGAACAATTTGAAATATATAAGTATCAAGTTTTATTAATCCCAAAATTTTCTAAGCAACTTTTGAATATTTTATGGTTCACCTAAAACTAGGTTAATATTCATGTGACACTGCCGTAAAACTTAACTACTATTTTTAACCTGCTAAACGACTTCATTTTAGATTCAAATTTTGCCCAAAATTATGTTATGATTAATAATTCAATTTAGTAAGATTAGCATGACTCAACCTTGGGAAATACTATTCATATCCCAAGAAATACTATTCATAACACTAGGATTTTCTATCGTTACAATATGAATGTAAAAATCCTAGTCTAAATCGGTTGACTAGTCAATTAGGGAGATTAGCAATTTAGGCAATCAAAATTGCTAAATTTATTAGATATAAGGTTCATGATAGTACTAGCCATATCCAAACCATTTAAAGACATTTTTTATTTAGCAAGCAAGTCATGACTATGTATGTATGAGAATATATGATTCTACAAATCAAAGGATTATGAGGATTATTGGTGTAAACAATAGTGCATCATAAAGGATCGTCAAATTGTAAAGTTTGCTTAACTGACAACCCCACATATTATTATTAAAGGCATGACCAAGTTCAATTTTCAAGGTATAATTATAGCAATAAAATGCATCAACTAGAATACTTATTATAATTGATTGTATTTTTTAGGAAAAGTAATTTTACCTATAAGTTTTTATCCTAGTGGATTTTTCTTAACAAGGTTTTAACGAGGCATATTCCTAGTGTATAGTCATCCAAGGGGAAGTGTTGTGATATAATATAAGTGGATGTATACTTATGGATAGGATAACTACTTACAGATAGACTCTATCCATTTAGTCTTGTTATCTTATTCAAAGTCTATCTAATAGTCTTCTCTTTGCCTATATGTACACATTCAGTATCATATAGAAGATACACAATAATAAAAAGATAATGCATATTTCTCACTTCACCCTATATATTTTATTGCTTAAATTTATTATCTACAACATATTATAGATTCCATGAAATGTATATATCCATATTCTCTGAAATTTGATGGTATGGCTTATTGCAAGGAAAAGATAATTAACCATAATCATACATTATTGAAGGATATCTTAAAAGTTTAATATCAAAGTAATCTAAATTGCACTAGAAGTATGATAAGCTTATTAGTGTAAGATTTATTATTTTTTGAAGAAAAAGAAAAAACTTTTAAGTGATACTCTAGAAGAAGTCAGAAGTAACATATTTTCATATTTCTAGAGAAGCAATGCTAGAAGTGGTTTCAATATCATTAAGTTATGATATTTTATTGAATCTAGAAATATTAAAAATATGTTACTTTTGAAAGTTTAATATAAGTTTAATACAAAGTTATTATTGGAATTCAAATTATCATGAATATGTCTAATAAAGTTTATTGATATTTGCGTGTAGATTTTAGATGTACAGGGGATGAGGTGGTTAGTGTTTAGAGTTGCCACCTAGCCTTACACCAAGATCACTAATCTTTTAACTAGAAAATGTTCGAAATCATATCTTATTTATGCCCTAATAATAAACCTTTATATTATAACATTTACTAATCTCGTATCATGCAAGCAAGCAAAATAATTAATAAAACATACATATCACCTTTACACACAAGAAAAAGTAAATTATATAAATTGAAATATATATAACAAAACTTGAAGATGTGAATTATATATTCATAAATCAGGCTATTCACTAATTATAGTTTAACTTGACAATCACTAGTAATTCTATAAAAATTGGTAGGAATTGTCCAAATCCCATCTCTAAGAGAATGGACTTTGTTAAAATACATTTTATTTGACTTTTATTAAAGAAAACTCAACACCATTTTATTAAAAAATCAACAATTAATTATGTATTAAATTCATTCATGTGAGGTTGGATTTTATGTGTAAAATGACTTGATTAAATTATCTATTACAACCCAAAATGATCGAAAAAAAAGTAATTAAAAAGGTACAAAACAAAATAAATAAACATAACATAAAATTGATCCCATCTATACATTGGTTAGTCTATGAAAACTATATACGTCTCTCATGGTTTTAGGTTTCTTGCCTTGTTGATTAGGCTTATCTTTGGTTATCATCATAGGCCTAAAAAATGAATGAGTCTCACACGCAGGAGTTGTGAATGGTGACTTTTAAAACATGATCAAAATTTTCTTACCGATTAAAGGATTAAGTTATAATTAGGCTGTGGGTAAAATCTTATATGAAAATAAGAATGTTTGAAGTTTAATAACTGATAACGAATAAGATTATGAATAGTGAATTTCAAAGTCCTAAATAGTGACTCTTGGTACAGGAATAAAATTTCTAACCCTATTAAACAAGAGTTTGTGTTAAATAGTTTATGTATATAGTTGGTAAAGAAATACGAATATTTAAATGGACAACAAACGATAACAAGTGTTTATGTGAATAGTACCCTCAAGGGTGAATAGTACTTATAGAGACTCAACTTATACTAATGTTGCAAAATGGTAACAATAATTACAAGACATTTTTAGGTAAAGTTTGGAGACAAAATAAGGTCATTAAGGTGGTTAAAAATAAAAGTTAAGTTTTTACAGCGGTGTACTATAAATAGTGACACAATGAAAGCTAAATCATAAAATATTTTTGAATGTGCTCAGATAGACCCAAAAATGCCATATCTTAAGGCTCAAATATTCTAAGAAATTTGATGGTAATGGAATTGGAATTTTTAAACATCAAGAAGTATTTTATAAAAATAAGATAATGATAAAAGTGTTATTTTTAATTGGATTATCTCAATTTCTGAGAATAAATTTTTTTAGGCCTTCAGGCATTATTACGAGTGATTTATTAGATCTTAAAATATGATAATTAGTGAATGAATTAAAGAGAAATCATTTTGATTGGATTAAAAGAGGAATTTTAAGGGTAAATTGATATGGACCCTTAGATTCTAAGTGGGTTAATCTTAGCCATTGATCTAAAGAGTATATAAGATGCATGATGGTTCTTAAAGCAATAAAAATATATCCATTTCTTCTTCTTCCTTTAAGTTAAAACCTTTTTCTCTCATCCTCTAACCTTTTTTTTATCTTCACCTCTTAATCTAAAGCCCTAAACTCACTTTTAATACCCTAATCAACACCTTTAATCATTAATCACACACTAATTGCAAAAAAAAAAAAACAATGTTAGGTGGTGAGATTTTGGTTTATAGAGATGGAAGTGAATTGTGACCATTTTGAGATAGGGTAAGTTTTTATGGAGTTTTATATTTTTCTAAGGTTCTTTAGATGCCCAAAAACACCATTGTTAAGTTAGTTTTAAGTTTCAATGTTTATATGATTTTATCTGGATTTTTGAATGTGAGTTTATAATATGTTTATAGTGAAAATAGAGTAGTTGAAGGAGAATTACAAAGAGAAACCTTAAAGTGGTTATAATCATGTAATTAAACACTAATGATATGTATAATCACTATAATATATATAGTGTGTGGTTTATACTATTGCTAATTATGTATGTTTGTGTATATGACATGTGAGATATAATGGTTAATGATGTTTGATACATTGTAATAGTGTTATGAGATAGCATGATAATGTAATTATGTGTTTGTAGTGAATAATTAGCAATATGACGTATATGTATGATAGTGGTAAAATGGTATGTGTGTTATTACTTGATGTGTAAGTGTTTATTATGCCATGTATGTGTATGTTTTGATGTTGTAATGAAATGGTTAGAGTAATACAATTAAAATGAAGCAATATGTTGAGATAGACATTAAATAATGGTTAGGTTGAGTAAGTGTTATGTTATAGCTGAGAGTCATCTCAAAGTGCTTAAATTATGTTGTATATGGTAATTTTATTAATAGTAGTAATAAAAGCAATAATAATGATAATTGAGTATGAATTTAGTAGTTAAGTGTAAGTTGAATATAAATGAACTAAAGGGTGTTAAATGATAAATTATGTAGCTAATTTAGAGGTGGCATGAAACAATAAAGGGATTACTTGAAGTATGGTTAAGATTCTACTTTAATGGTTATATGTTTTGTGAAACTTTATATGACTAAGGTAAGGGAATGTTTGATAAAAGTATAGGTTATATGTTAGTGTGGCCGAATGGTTTAATAATGTAGAACAAAATGGCTTAAACATGTTTAATGATAAGTGATACTATATAAAATTAAGTTAGGTATAAAATTGTTTAGGTAACAAATACATAGTTGGCTGTGTATATGAGAAGTGTGTGTAATGAAAATTACTATTGTGTATGTGCAAAGAAGCATAAATGCAAGGTAGTTAATCATGTTCTAAGTACTTTATTATAAAAAAGTGACATGGATATTTGTATAAAGGCTTGAAATGATACCTTAGAATGTTGTTGATAGTTTTAAAAGGGAATCAATATGGCATATTTAGTGTGTAATGTTTCTATAAATTAAAGTATATGTGTGGTACTTGTATTTAATGCCTTGATGTATTTAATGGCTTATAATACATACTAAGTATAATATGAGAGGTTGTGTATGCTTAATGGTGTATTTCTATAATGAGTATAACATGAGCATGTTAGTTTTATGTGATGGTCAAAATATATATAGAGTAAGTGTTGGCTTTGTTATGATTATAGTTAGTAATGAAGTAGTAAAAATGCCTAATATGTAAAATAAGTAGTAAAAATGCCTAATATGTAAAATGAAGTAGTAAAAATGCCTAATATGTAAAATAAGTAAAAAAAAATTTGATTAGTTTATGGTTAATTCTTGAGTTGGCCGAATGGAACCTCTAAGCATGCTTTGATTTTTATATGTATGAGGCATGATTTGGTTCTGTGTATAAATGGAAAATATAAGTATGATAAAATAAAGAATTAGTATGAAGGGTTATGTGGCATGTAAAAACAAGTTTGATTTTGTTAGCTAATTAAATGGCCATAATAGAGTATATTATTTATGATCATAAATCATGCATAATGAAAAAGAAATAATGGATATAAACTATTGGTGGGTTATAATGATTTAGTTAAGGCCAAATGCCTTAAAATGAGAACTAATGAGTGTTAAAGCATTTAACAAATGATTTTAACATGATGATCTATTAACAAGGCAAGAATGGCCTAAAATGATGAATAGTTTTAATGCTATGGTTAAAATGAGTTATGCATAGGATAATTGTAAGAGATGAATAATGATATGTCATCCATGATAAATGGGTACGTATTCCTATTAATGTGCAAGAATATGATGTTATGAAAGTGATGATGATGAGATTATCTTATATAGTGTCTAAGCTTTGATGTATATAATATGCCATATCTGTTAAATAAGATAATTATGTATGTGTTTATGATATGGAAACAAAAATGTGCTAATAGTTAAAATATTATTATTGATGAATGATAATATGTATGAGTTTAGCATATGTTAAATATGTTGAATAAAATAAAGAAAATAATTTGTGAAATGATATGATGGCAATGATAGCCATTATGGCCAGAAGGCCTAATTTGGGATGATGAATGCTTGATGCATTCTCAAAATGGAATGATAAGGTAAATTGCTTTATGTAATACAAATAAGATGTTGAGGCATGTAAATTGCTTTATGAATGATAAACCATCATGACTTGTGATCTCAATGTTGGAAATACATCAATGAGCAAATAAATAGCTTTCATAATAACATAAGAATTTTACTTTCCCTTAAGGTCATTTGTTGACCAAATAATAAATAAAATTTATTTAAGCTAATTTATAATGATGAAATAAAAAATTAATATGGTGATAGCCCATATATGTAGGATAGGTTAACCAATTAACTAGGGAGATTAGTAGGTGCTAGGGCACTTTTGTGACACCCCCTATTAGATTCTCAAAGAAACCCAATAAGCGGTATACTTCTTGGTAGGTTACCCATCTTGAAATTTCCCCCATAGATATTCATTTAACTTTTACTTATGCCACACTAGACAATTCTATCTAAATCCAAAATATTTTCGATCAATTCTTATAGTCTATTTATATTAGTATTGATATGGTTTAGCCATTATAGAGGGAATCTTACACAGTCTAGTATCATCTAAAAATCCAGTAGCACAACGGCTGCCTGGGTCATTATCCCAAAATTACTAATCACCTGTAAACACTTCAATACTATTTATCATATCTCTTGGACCCATTTAGTCCCTAAAGTATCATCCTATCAACCATAGATACTATCATACAGCAACCACAGGACTCAAGCCACAACTAACCACATATATATATAGAGCCTCAGGCTCACATCATCAACAAGCATCATTTCCATACATACATTCACAAAGAAACATATAGGGTTATTTATTTACATACACAGTTTATGCTTACTTACATACATTACATAAATAGAGCTTAAAAGCATGGTTTCTATCCAACTCCCACCTAGGTACATGGATATCAAAATTGTACAATATTTACTTCTTATTCCTTCTTAGTTATCCTCTGAACTTTCATTGACATACTTCATGAGGAAGATTCTGCTACAAAGTACTTGCACACAAAAATAGGTATGCTGAGTATACAAGATACTCAGTTGGTGAACTTAAAGCATTTAAATCATGGCATTATGTCTTTT
>CANXYI011268847.1:0-10793 GCA_948208565.1 Hura crepitans | reverse complement strand
TTGGTAAACTCAGTTATTAGACTATACATGTATGAAAAGATATGATACCATGATTTAAATGCTTTAAGTTCACCACCGAGTATCTCGTATGCTCAGTGTACCTATTTTGGTGCAGAGGTAATCTAGAGTGAAATCTTACCTCGTGAAACGTGTAGATAAAAGTTCAGAGGATTCTTTTTGGAGGAGCATAAAGTAAATGTTGTATAGTTTTGATATCCATGTACCTAGGTGGGAATTGGGTAGAAAACATGTATTCAAGTTCTATAAATGTGATGTATATAAGTATGCATACACTGTTAATGTAAATAAAATTGAACTATATGTTTTCCTTGTTAATATATCTTTAGAAATGATGCTTGTTGATGATGTGAGCTTAAGGCTTTATATATATATATATATGTGTGTGTGTGTGTGTTTTTATCTATGGCTTGAGGCCTATGATTACTATGTGATAGTTGTTAATGTTAGGTTGAGAATGGGGGACCAGATGTGTCTAGGAGTTGTGAAAAGATGATAGTAGTGATTAAATAGGTTCTTTAAAAATTTTGGATAGGGATCCAATCAGCTGTTATGCTACTGGAATTTCAAAAATATTTGAGAATGACACATAATTACATGGAATTGACATCATTAGGATGAATACAACTTAACTAAGGTATGAAATCAAAGAGAAGTGAATTTGGAAACAAAGTAAGTTAAATTAATGTAAGATAATGTAAGTTAAACAAATGGTATTAGTGGCCAATATTAGGAGGGGTGACTTAAGAGTTCGTGCATCACCTATGGGGTTTTTTAGGGAATCTAATAGGTGGTGTCACATTTCACATTCTTATTTTCAAATGATCTACATGACCACTTTATCATTCTCATTCTTTTGTCATCATTAAATGTCATTTATTCATCTTATTTACTTACATAATAATGTCACCTAATTGTTCATTTGCATACTCATAAGTGTACATCATTCCATAACATTATTTTCATGTCATATGCCATATTTTCATTAATTCACATTCATTCATCAAACACATTTCCTTATTTCCATTTTCTCATTAAAATTATGCCATTCACATACATATAAACTAAATACACATGCACAGATCTCTTAGGCACCATTTGACCATTTATAGTTCTTCACTTTACACATTTATTTTCTATCAATTTCTCACATCAAAATACTTCACATAAGCACACAAGTAATGTACATTAAACATGTCATTAATTTACATGCATTTTTCATATTTCCATACAAGGTTTTTACATATTTTCATACATAAATGTACACATAGATGTTTAAGCTCAAATTCACATACATTTCACCACTTTCTACTCAATCCAAGGCTTGTCTTTGCCTTTATCCCCTTGAATTTTTCCCTTTCTTACACATAATTACATCTCACCTTAGAAAAATTCCTAAAAATCTAATATAACTCTAAATTCAACTCTAGTTACATATTTAGCCTTAAAATCACTCCTAATACTCGTAATAAAAATAAAAATTTGAGTTTTAACCATTTACTATTCTTAATGACACTATTCACCAAGTATGAAATTTTTCCTCCTTAAGCTTTTTCTTCAACTTCTATCACTTGTAGTAGCTTAATTATGATATAGACATAATTTTCTTTAGATCAAATGGTAATTAACATGGATAATTTAAGTGAATGAAGAAAAAGCAGGGAAAAGGTTCAGGCAAAAATGGCATCAACCATAAGGAAGAAAAGGGAGAAGACATTGTCTTTTTGGCATATGTGGCTTTCCTACTTGTGCTAGCCCATATAAGTGCATGGTCATGGGCTCAATTCACTTAACGTATTAGTTTTAAAGCCAGTTTCTTCTCAATTTTGATTTAAACTTTGAAAATTCATTTTAATTTTTTAACACCTCTAAAAATATTGATTTTAGTGTAAAAAATTCTCAATTAGACCTATTAAGGGCCTCGTAAAATCTTGAGTCAAAATTCCATAATCAACCCAAGTAACTATTCACTTGTGTAATCTAAAAATTCCAAATAAATACTAAATGGCCTCAAAATATTAAAATTTTTTCTCCAATAGACTCATTGGAAATTTTTACCTATAGGGTATGCCATTTTTAGGTCCATCCAGGCACATCTCGGACCATTCCCGATATAAAACCTAACTAATATCACTATTCACTAGTTTATAGCCAGTTATGATTTATTAGTTCTGCTAAATCTTTTAATCATTTCATTTTCATCATTTTATGGCCTATCAAAGTTTTACAAGCTGTACTTGCCCTTTTGACCATTATGTAGTGCCTCGACATCCTAAGAACACTATTCATGGCTCAGAAGTACTGTTCATGAAACTAAGTTTCATGGCATTACATTTCTTCCCCTCTAAAGGAATTTCATCCTAAAAATTACTAGAGGAAAAGAGGTGTGGATACTATGCTTTCATTTGTTCCTCACTCTCCAATGTTATTTCTTCTATGTTATGGTGCTTCCATAGCACTTTTACCAGTGGTATGTTTTTGTTTCTCAATTCTCTAAATTTTCTAGCTAACAATTGTATTGGTTCCTATTCATATGTCAAATCTGGCTATACTTGCACTTACTCTATTGATATAACATGTGAAGGATCAAATTGATACCACCTCAACATTGATATATGGAATACATCATGTATTTATTGCAACTCTAGTGGCAATGCTAGCTGATAAGCTACTCACATACTTTGTAATCTTGTATGGATCGATGAACCTCAGGCTTAATTTCCCTTTCTTGCCAAATTTAAGGATCTTCTTCCATGAAGATACTTTTAAGAACACTTTATCACCAATTTCACAATTAATATCTCTCCTTTTCATGTTAGCTTATGACTTCTATTGATCAATGGTAGCTTTCAATCTATCTTTTATTACTCTCACCTTCTCTTCTACATCCCTGACCAAATCTGGTCGCATAAGTTTACTCTCACTAGTTTCACTCTAACAAAGTTGAGTCCTACATTGTCTACCATACAAATGACTCATACGTTGCCATACCTAAGCTAGTTTGATAGTTGTTGTTATAGGTAAACTCAACTAGGGATATGTATTGATCCTAGCTTCTTTTAAAGTCAATTATACAACTGTGTAACATATCTTCTAGTGTTTGTATCACTCGCTCTGATTGTCCAGCAATTTATGGATGGAAAGTTGTATTGAAGGCTAATAGAGTTCCCAAAGCATCTTGTAACTTCTTCCAAAATCTGGAAGTAAAATGAGGATCCCTATCTAAAATTATGGTTAGTGGCACTCCATGTAATCTCACAATCTCATCTATATATAGCTGTGCCATCTTATCTAATGAATAGTCCATTCTAACTAGAATGAAATAAGCTATCTTCGTTAATCTATCCACTATCACCCATACAACGTTGCATTTACTTCTGGTCATTGGCAGTCCCATGACAAAATCCATGGTAATATTTTCCTATTTCCACTTTGTTATTGCTATTGGATGTAACAATCTAGATGGAACTTCATGCTCAGCCTTTACTTGCAAAAATGTCAAATATTTTGCTATGTAATCTACAATATCTCTCTTCATTCCTAACCACCAATAATAAGGTTTCAAGTCCAGGTACATTTTTATGCTCCCTAGGTCCATAACATATGGAGCTTTATATGCCTCTTACAATATTTTCTTTCTCAATTCATCAACATTAAGTACACACAATCTATCTTGATAATACAGATATTAATCTTGTTTAATCTCAAAGCTAGTAACCTTTCCCTCCTTAACTTTACTCATCAATTGCATAAGTTGCTCATCTCATTTCTGTGCTTCTTTCAATTGTTGCCTAAAATTAGGTTTAACTTGTAACTCTACTAAGATAACATCATTTGGAGTATATTTTACTCAAGCATTCATAGATTTCATAATAGCAATAAACTTCTGACTCAAAGCATCCATAATTATATTTTCTTTTCTTGGATGGTAGTCAATCAAGTAGTCATAATCCTTTATGAACTCCATCTAATGTCTTTGTCTCATATTCAATTCTTTTTGCATAGGAAGGTACTTTAAACTCTTGTGATATGTGTAAATGTAACACCTCTCACCTTATAAATAATGTTTCTATACCTTCAATGAAAACACTATTGTAACCAATTCCATATCATGTGTCAGGTAGTTCCATTCATGCAGTTTTAATTATCTCGAGGCATAAGCTATCATTTTCCCTCTTGCATCAGTACACACCCAAGCCAATTTTGCAAAGCATTAATATATAACACAAAGTCTTTACCTTGCTTGGCCTATGTAAGAATAGGCCTTAAGTCTATCAAAACTTGCTTGGCACTTGTCATCCCAAACAAATTTCACATCTTTTCTCAATAGTCTTATGAGTGGTGTGGCAATCATGGAAAATCCTTTCATGAATCTTCTGTAATATCCTACCAATCCTAGGAAACTATAGATCTCTATCTTATTCTTAGGAGATTTCCACTCTATCACATCTTTTACTTTACTTGCATTAACTCTAATTCCATCTGCCAATGTAATATAGCCTAAAAAGGCTACCTCTATCAACCAAAAGTCACACTTACTCAACTTTGCATACAACTACTTCTCTCTCAATGTCTACAACATGATTCTTAAGTGCTGCTCATGTTCTTTCTAACTCTTGGAATGCACTAGAATGTCATCAATAAAGACCACAATAAACTTGTCCAAGAATGGCTTGAAAATTCTATTCATAAGGTCTATAAAACCTATCAGGGCATTATTAAGACCAAATGGCATCACTAGAAACTCATAATGCCTATATCTAGTTTTAAAAGTAGTTTCCAAGATGTTGCATTCCTTAATCCTCAGCTGGTGATAACCTGATCTCAAATCAATCTTTGAGAACATACTAGCTCCTTTGAGCCGATCAAACAAATCATCAATTCTAGGCAATGGATACTTGTTCTTAACTGTCACCTTATTCAATTGCTTGTAGTCAATACATAATCATAATGATCCATCTTTCTTCTTCACAAATAACATGGTGCTCCCCATGGAAAACACTAAGTCTAATAAAACCTTTTTCTAACAGTTCTTGCAATTACACTTTTAACTCTTTCAATTCTACAGGTGTTATCCAGTATAATGAAATAGACATTGGAGCAGTATTGTGATATACCTTAATCTCAAACTCTTCTTTATAGGGTGGTGGCAATCCCAAAAGTTCATCAGGAAAGACATTAGGAAAGTATGATACCATAGGTATCTAATCAAGACTTGGAGTAGGATTATTAGTATCAATGAAATAAGTAAGATAAGTTTCACATCCCTTTTGAATGAGTCATCTTATTGTTACCACTGAAATTAGATTAGGTAAGGAATCTCTCTTGCCATAAACTATTATATCACTTCCCTTAGCTTTCTAAAGGGTAAGCTTCTTTTGTTTACAATCGACCACTACTCGATGTTTAGACAACTAGTCCATGCCTAAAATAACATCGAATTGATGGAAAGGAAGTTTAATAAAGTCAACTAAAAATATTATATATTAGATCATAAGAGGACAACACCTATACACTCAATTCACTATCACACTCTATTCGATCAGATTGCTGACTAACATGCCAACATCTATAGGTTCAGGTTCTAATCCTCTATCTAATGCTTATGTAGTGCATATATATGAATGTGTAGATCTTGGATCTATCAATGCCAATACAAGAGTATCAAATAGATAAATGTACCAATAATCACATTTGATGCCTCAACTTTCTCATAAGCTTGGATTGCATATTGACTAATTAGAGCTCGTGTCTTAGTTTTGGAGCCTAACTTATCATTATTTTCATCTCTCTACCCTCTTCTAGTTGCTAGTGATAAAGCCTATGCACCAACTGGCTTTTATGGGCAATCTCTCTAGAAATGTTCCCTTGAACCATATATAAAGCATTCACCTTTCTTGGAGAACGTAAATTCTCCCTAATGTTTCTTCTTATAAATGACATATTCTAGAGCTAGATTCCTAGCAGTAGACCCTAGAGCACTAGAAATTTGCTTAGAAGCTTATGGCCTAAATTGTGAAGCCTAACCTTACCTCTGATTCTGGTCCTATCTCTATGACTAGCTTTGTCTCTATGATTGCTGTGTGGTATGATATTCTTTTTTCTTTTTCCCACCTTAGGTGCAGAACTAGCTTCCCCAGCTAAAAATGATCTCTTTCTCTGAAATAATTCTCTCTTTAATTTCATCATTTCTTCTATCGCATATGCTGTAAATACTGGTATAAAAAATTCTTTGATCTTAGGATTTGATATTTGCATTCTCAATTCAACATTAGGACCTTTTTCAAAACTTCTTTCTCGTAGTTAAACATAGACTTTCTTTCTTGCTTCAAATCTATAAACTCTTGCCTTTTTCTACTCGAGTATGTCTCTGATAAATATCTTTTCTAGAGATCCTAAAGAAAATAGTCCTAGGTAAGATCAACAGTAGCCTTTCTCTTCTTCATGGTCTCCTACCAGTGGAATGCTTCTGCTTAAAGTAGTGAAGTAGCATATTTCAATTTCTTTTTTGGAGTACACTCTAACTACTTTAAAATTCTATTCATCCTCTCTAACTAGTACTTAGCTTTGGCAGCATCATGATTAGTTATGCCCTAAAAATCTAATGCCCCTATCCTTTTCAATCTTTCCAGATAAGTTTTTTGTAGTGTTACTAGTGGTGGTGCTGGTGCTAATAGAGGTGGTAGCACAGTAACTGTAGTGGTATGCCTCAGTAGATCTATTATCTGCTATAACAATACTAATAGAGCCTGAGCTTGTGCCTACTCTTATTCCTATACCTATGGTTGATATGCTACATCACTAGGCACTAATGTATCAGCACTTGCTTTTGCTTCTTATATAGTTATCGGAGTATAGCTTATTGTCTCCTCCCTTTATTTAGGCAGAGTCAATTCGCTCATCATATAACTATAAAAGAACACATAATAAGCCTTATACAGTGTAGCTTAAGTGGGGTACAGACTCTAAACTAGTGTACTCATGTATATTATACTTAGGAATGCTTAAACCTAGGCTTTGATACCACCTAATGTAACACCCTTACTAGATTCCCGAAGAAATCCGATAAGAATGCTACTTCCCATATGGTCACCTATCCTAAAATTACCCATAACTTTTATTATTTAACACTTAGTATTTTCATTGTAATTAGCATATCGGTTTATTTTCCCCTTATTTCCATATATTGTCCTTATATGAGTCATAATACACTGTTAAAAACTTTCATTTTATTTGAAAAACATTTTTATAGGAAATCAAATAGCATAATAGCTACCTTGGTTAAAAAAAATTTCTTGTAAAGAAATTCACATTTCTATATATCAATCATTATTTCACATCCATATGGACCCATCTGGTCCTCTCAACTCATCATTCACAAATATAAAGTCATTGCACATGTATCGCAGCCATCATAGGCATCATAAGGTCTCGGACCTATCATAAAATAGAAATATATATAGTACATAGCAGCTATATATATATATATATATATGTATGTATGTATATATAAAAACATATATATATACAAACATTTATTTATCTTTGATTTTCTATGATCATTTAAATATCTTAAGTTATGACAACATTTACTTTTATCATTCTTACCCAAACCCATATTGTAGCTATACATAAGTAAACACTCTTAATTACAGACCAAAACTAGATAGAGAACTATACCCTAAAAATACTCTTCAACTATAGAGGCTTGACTCTTCTCGTGCTTTCTGTCCTCTACTTACATATAAGAACACTGATACACTAAGTATAACTCAGTGGTGGACTTAAGAAACATAATATACATGTACCCACTCACAGATGCAATCATGCAATTATAAACAATATGCAGTAGTTCAAGTGTTTAATAATTATAGTTTATTTACAATATTACACATGTTAAGCTGATATATTTTCATTCTTATAAGCAAGCACTATTCATTTCATAACATATTTAAATTTCCCATAATATGACTTAGATTTAATATGGCCCATACTAATAGATTATACCTAGAGACACTGGACAACATAATGAGAATTGTGTAGTGGCCCACATTTTAGACCTCGATAATTGCACCTTTCTATCATACAGTGGCTCCTATTAAACCTCATTGATTGTACCCATGTTGTCGTACAGTGGCTTATATTAAACCTTAATGGTTGTACTCATGCTATGGTATATAGTACAGTGGCTCTCGTTGAACCTCAGCAGCTGTACCCATGTTATTGTGTAGTGGCTTTAATTAAACTCGATGACTGCACCCATCCGTAACAATAATACAAACAATAATAATTGACTCGACTCAAACTTAGCAGTTGCTTTATTTCTTACTTAACCGATTAACCCATTCAGTATATGTCTAACTATATGGGCCTTAAATTCCATTTTTATTTACCATTTAGGTTATAGTCAATCGACAACTTTTCATGTCATTATTCATTGTTCTTTTAGTCCATTCTTGACCACATTTCACATTCACATTTTCAAGTCATTTATATGACCACTTTATCATTCTTATTCTCATTCTTATTCTTTTCTCAACATCAAATGTCATTTATTCATCTTTTTTACTTACATAATAATGTCACCTAATTATTAATTTGCATACACATAAGTGTACATGATTATATAACATTATTTTCATGTGAAATGCCATATTTTCATCAATTCACATTCATTCATCAAATAAATTTCCTTATTTCCATTTTCTCATTAAAATTATGCCATTTACATGCATAGAAACTAACTACACATACATAGATCTCTTAGCCACCATTTGCCCATATATAGTTCTTTACTTTACAGATTCATTTTACATTAATTTCTCACATTAAAAGACTTCACATAATCACACAAGTAATGTATATTAAACATGTTATTAATTTACACATATTCACATGCATTTTTCACATTTCCATACAAGGCTTTTACGTATTTTCATACATAAATGTTTAATCTCAAATTCACATACCTTTCACCACTTTCTACTCAATTCAAGGCTTGTCTTTGCCTTTATCCCATTGAATTATTTCCTTTTTACACATAATTACATCTCACTTAAGAAAAATTCCTAAAAATCTAATATGACTCTAAATTCAATTATAGTTACATATTTAGCCTTAAAATCACTCGTAATGCTTATAATAAAAATAAAAATTAAGTTTAAACCACTTACTATTCTTGATGACATTATTCACCAAGTATGAAATTCTTCCTCCTTAAGCCTTTTTTCATCTTCTATCACTTGTAGTAGATTAATTATGATATAGAGGTAATTTTTTTAGATCAAATGGTAATTTTCATGTATAATTTTAGGAGTGAATGAAGAAAAATTAGGGAGAAGCTTGAGGCAAAAATGGCATCGACCATAATGAAGAAAAGGGAGAAGATGTTGTCTTTTTAGCTCTTATGGGCTTCCCATATGTGCTAGCCTATTTATGTGGATGGTCTATGGGCTCGGTTCACTTAACGCATCGATTTTAAAGCCTATTTCTTCTCGATTTTATTTTAAATTTTAAAATTTCATTTTAATTTTTTAACACCTTTAAAAATATTGATTTTAGTGTCAAAAATTCTTAATTAGACCTATTAAGGGCCCCGTAAAATCTCAAGTCAAAATTCTATAGTCTGGTTACTATTCACTCACATAATCTAAAAATTCTAAATAAACACTAAACGAACTCAGAATATTAAAATTATTTCTCTAATAAACTCATTAGAATTTTTAACCTTTAAGGTATGTTATTTTTAGGTCCATTCAGGGATATCCTAGGCTCTTCCCGGCACAAAGCCAACTATTATCACTATTCACTAGTTTGCTACCGATTATGATTTATTGGTTCTGCTAAATCTTTTAATTATTTTAATTTCATCATTTTATGGCATGTTAAAGTATTACGAGCAGTAATTACCCTTTTGAGCATCATGTAGTGCCTCAACATCTCGAGAATACTATTCATGGCTCGGAAGTGCTATTCATGAAACTATGTTTCACGAGCATTACAATACAAACATCCATATGCTTTAATCATATATTTAGTAAGCTTTATTTCTTTGATTAGACCTATTATGTCTATAAGTTGGTTATCATATTTTTAGGCATCTTTCACTTGTTGAATCAAGTTAGGTTTCACCTATAATTCTACTAATAAGGCTTTATTCTTAGGTACTATAGTTGAGCATTCATCTCTTTCATGGCACATAAGAATTTCCAACTCAATGCATCAACTACCACATTTGCTTTATCGAGGTGATAATCAATCAAGCAATGAAAATTCTTAATCTATTTCATCCACCTTTGCTACCTTAAGTTCAACTCATTCTAGGTAGACAGGTATTTCAAACTTTTATGGTCTATATACACATAGCATCTCTCACTATAAAGGTAATGCCTCCATATTTTCAAGGTAAAAACAATAGCAGCTAATTCTAGATCATGAGTTAGATAATTCCTCTTATATGCCTTTAGTTGCCTAGATGCATAAGCCACTACCTAGCCATTATGCATTAACACACACTTAAGTCTATTAAGAGAAGTATCATTACAAATGAAAAAGAGTCTTTCCCTAACTCTAATTTTGTAAGGATAGGAGCTTCTGTCAATATAGCTTTCAATTTGTCAAGGCTCTCTTGACATTTATAATCCCATATGAACTTAACATCCTTCTTTAATATACGTGTCATAAGAGTCATAATCATTAAGAATCCTTTGACATGCTATCTATAGTAACAAGCTAATCCTAAGAAGCTCTTAATTTTTGTCACATTCCTTAGAGGT
>CANXYI011268513.1:0-10089 GCA_948208565.1 Hura crepitans | reverse complement strand
AGCTAAAACTAGGTTACTTTTCACACCTCTATTAAAAAATCTTTACTCTTATTTTTAACCATCTTAATGACATCATTTTCATTCCAAATTTTTTCTAAAATTATATTATATTAATACTTCTATTTGGTTACTTTAGTATATCTTAGGTCTCAAAAACACTATTCATATCTCTGTAAGTACTATTCGTAACATTGAAATTTTATGGCGTTATAGAAAAGGTTTTTATGGAAGGAGCTTGAGGACTCGAATTGAATGAGAATTGATGATAATAGTTGAATTGATTTTTGTTGTCATGATTGTAGGGTTGGAATTTATATGTCGAAGTTGGAAATTTCACTTATTGCGGTGAAATTTGGTTTAGCAAGTGGCGAAATAAGTTCTATTAAGTGTTAGGGGCCAAAATTTCATACCTGAGCAAGGGGTAAAACCATCTTTTATTGTAATGCTTAAAGGGAGATGTCATTTTGAGTTATAGATAGAGGAAATCAAATTGTAGTTTGGTTGGTAAGAGTAACAATAGTAGAGCATAGAAATTTCTATTGCTACCATTTCAAATACAAGTAAGGTCTATACTCCTTTTTATTTTGTATGCTTTGGTCCTCAAATTTTTGAGGACAAACTTATGTTCTTGTATGTCATAGTATAAGGTTTGTAAGATGTAAGAATCGACTTAAGATTGGTTAAGGATAGAGTAGAGAGTGAAAGAGGTTGTGTAAAAGGTTGATAGATAATGGAGATGATGATTATTAGTGAGTGTTATCTACTATATGTAGAAGTAAGGGGGCATTAAATCCTTGAAAGAGTTGTTGTGAAGGATCAAATTTCAGCAAAAGAAGAGCAACCAACTATTGTTAGTAAATAAACTGATGAGTTTGAGATTCTGATCATGGCTATGTAAAAGTGTTGGGTTGCTACTGCATTTTAAGATGGCTTCTGCAATCAAATTCCATGGGAGTTAAGAGGCTTCTTAAGCCTATTAGTATGTATACCCAAGTTTTATGTTATTGAATTTTTAATATGTATGCCGATTGAAGAACACTAAATTTTTACTATACATGAATATTATTTGGATAATGACTAATATGGTGACTAAGAGTAAAGTGTGATTGTAATGCTTAGACCTAATTATATGTGTTTTAAATGTGAAATGGTGTCTTGGTAATGTGTAATCTTATATGAGAAAGTTTTTAGGTTTATAATAGAGAAATAAGAGTTTTAAATTAAAGAAATAGTATATTTTGGCCGAAATCCTCTAAGAGGTGGTTTTGCTTTTGAATTCTATTCTTGAATGTTTGGTTTTATGATCAAGTACAAGTAAGTAAGCATGTTTCAAGTAGTACTATGCTAAAATATATATAGTAAAGATACACACTCTCTTTTATGTAAGGCAAATTAAGGATATTGTACATTGAATGTCTATTTCCTAATAGATAGCTAGGAATGGATGTGTCTATTCGAGAATATTCATATATAAAGGTATATTATATGCTATGATTTAGGCATGCTCTATAATGAATTTATTGTGATAAACTAAAGTAAAGTCATGTTCTAATTATGCTTATAGGAGGAATCTAAGTATGTATATACTTATCTAATTAGCTAAAATTGATTGTGTATTTGCTATTATCTTTGGCTGAATGGAAATAAGTGATATGTGTGTTATGCATTAAATGTGTTATGTAAGCATTTACTAAGAAGAAATGCTAGGTGCAAGTGAATGTTTGCTAGTTGTTATAAATGCATGATTTAGATATGCTTAATGAGGAATTTAGTTATGTATATGGTTGTAGAATTGATAAAGATAAGTGTTTGAGTAATGTAAGATGGCCAAATTTTGTATAACTTGGTTAAGTGAAATTAAAAGGTAAATAATGCTTTAGTAATATAATATGTATGTCTTAATGATGAAATTGAGTAATATGTATTTATCCATAGAAGAAGTCAAATGATGTATGAATTGATATAGGTGCCATATTATGTAAAATAAGGAATAATGCATGAAAGGCATAAATTATAGGTATTATGATGAGAAATGCTTGTTGTTACAAACATTAATAGTGTGTGTGTATCTAGATTTTGTTTGTGTTTTGGTTAGAAAAGAAGTGAAATAATAGTATAAATATGAACATGAAGAAGTTATATAACTCATGAATGTATAATTTTGTCATAGCTGAGCATGTATAATATAATAAAAAAAATCATATAGCAAGAGATGTGACTTAAACTAACTTGTGTAAGTTGTTCAAATTGTGCCTACATGATCCCTTATATGTTATATTACCGAATGGCTAATGATATGGATTCAGATGCTTAAGGCATATTAACCCTTAAATATATAAAATTTTGGTATACTATGAAATTTGATTGAAACTTGTAATTAATGCACTATTACGCCTATACGAGTATGCAATGCTTGAATTCAACTTAATTATGATGATAATTAGGCTTATGAGCATGTGAATGTGCATTGTAAAAATGTAACAAGGCAAGCGTATGAAAGAGAATAATATTGTCTAAACTAAGGTAAGTGATACATAAAATACTTCAAGGCATGTTTATTTTATGTTATTAATTAATTGAAATGATCAAATGTCTTGGTATATGCTTGATGGTTGAATGGCCCATAAAGAGAAATACTTTTGCTTAAATGATGACAAAAGGTCATATGGCATAATAAGTGGTATTAGAACAACTAAGGTGTGTATTAGATATATTAATGTATACAAAATAAAAAAATGATAGTTACCCTTGGGTCATTTGTTGGATAAATAATGTGTGACATTACGCATGTGAAACCTCACTAAAAGATGGTGATGTCCATATGAATATAGATAATCTAGAATGGATAAGTTGACTGATCAACTAGGGAGATTAGTAGCTGCTAGGGTACTTCTATACCTATTTAGATCTCCAGGCTAACGTTTACCTTCGGGCTATTTCTTTTAGACATTCTAGTCATTGCTAGACCTTTGAGTCAATGTCAAACCTCTGTGGTCACCACCAAACCTTTAGGTTAATGTCAGACCTCTATGGTCACCATTAGACCTTTAGGTCAATGTTAGACCTCTGTAGTCATCGCCAGACCTTTGTGGTTAATGTCAGACCTTTATGGTCATCCCCAGACCTTTGTGGTCAATGTAAAACCTTTATGGTTATCGACTATATACATTACCCTTTCTAAACCTTAGTGGCTATTGATTCCTATTATCTATTATTGGGATTTTGTCTATTCATTATGGGCTAAGCAAATGAATAATGTAACTAAGGAATATATAAAACATAAAATAAAATATGTGAGAATAAGGAATTCTATGCTTGTTTTATTTTGTTGACATAGGTAAGTGATAACCTTAGCTAATATGCACACACATATTTCTTTATACCATGAAGGTTAGATATATATTATAAATCATCATATGTGTATAATGTAGATGGATGTACATGTCACATGAGAGTAATAATGTTTATGCATGTCAGATTATGTTATTGGTTGTATGAAATGAACTATATTTATTTATACACTTCAATGGTATGTCTAAGATATTATGTATATTTTAGTTGAAGGCATGAATATGATCTTCATGTAATGTTATTAACTAAGTTGCAGATATATACTTTATTGTGCTAGAAAGGTTATGCTTATGCTACAAAATATCATGAGTGTGTAATGTATGTGGTTATGTGTGAATAATGTTATTTGGATATACCATTAAGCATTTTTACTTAGCTCATTGTTAGTGTTTTGCAATGTATAGGTTTTCATATATCAGAGGAGCAACTAAGTTACAGGTGATCTAATTAATGAGGACTCTATATTGTGAAGGAAGTGATTTTGAATTGGGATATTTGATATGTATATATACATTTGATGATGTACCATTAGAACTCATGAGGAATTGTATATATATGCTTAAGGGTTTTGAGATTATTATGTTATATAGTGGGTTGTAATCTATTAAGTATGGGTTTGCAATATTTTAAAACTCACTTAGAGTTATGATGAAGAATGTATGATTGAGATGATTGTGTTTGTATGATGATTATAGTCTTAGTGTTACATATAAGTTTGATGATGATTTTTGATAAGTCGATTGAGGCATGTGGTTTTATTGTTTAAGATGGAAATGATGGATTGAGTTAATGTAGTTGGGAGATGTAAGTTATAAAAGTGTTTTTTTCTTACATGTTAATTTGGGATAGTGTCATCGGTAAGTTATTATGCTACTAGATTTTTGACATAAGAACCCCGAATAATCTAACTTGTTACACAGCTTCTCCATATGAGACAAAGGAAGTTTATGCTTTATGAGTTTATAAGTAAAGAAGTTTTGAAAACCCGTCGATCTAGAAAGGTGCATTTTAGTTGTGTGATGTTCTTTACCTAATTTTAAAAGTGGATTGATTGAAGGGGGTGTCACATTATGTGATTTACAACCTATTTACATGCTTACTTAAACATACTACATATTACCATTTTATTTCAACTAATGTGATTCAAGAAACATGCGAATCATATTTCGGGCATTATCACCATCACTCACATATCACATCAAAGTTTTCTATGAACACATTTAAAACATGCCTTTAACCTTATTTAGCTATCAATCACACATACAAGCCATTTATCATTAATAAATACACAATAAATGCATCATACACACATTTTATTATTACATACACATGTTTTCATGCATTTAGGCCATTGAATACACATACTTCAAATATTACCTTTAATTCATCATAATCATATCATGCATCTTTTTATAAGTGTCTCTGTGACACCCCTCACATGACCCATTCATAAATCCTGATAAAGAAAAACACACAATCGATATCCTAATTTCTATTGATGTGAGTTTTCATTAAAACATTAAATCAAATCATGGGATGTAACACCTTAATATTTTATCTAATTTTCCATATGGCTAGAATGAGAATTAGAGGAAACTATAGTGAATAAAATATATGTACGGACTGAGTACAGTTAATTGGTATGAATAATGGAATGAAAAATGAGTGAGGGCAAAATGGTCATTTTGTAAATTATTAGGGGTGAAATTGGAAAAGGGTAGTTTAAGGTTGATAAATAATTAGAACATATATAGAAGAGTGGAAAACATGGAAACAGTACAAGAAAAACATGAAAGTGTGAAAAAGAATGAGGTTCGAGACATGGTTTCAATGAATAGTGACATTAGACTATGAATAGTACTTCTTAAGGTTGAATAGTACTTCTTGAGGCTCGAGAGAGTTAACTAGATTGAATGGAAGAGAATATTATAAGATAATCATGGGTGAAGTTTGGGTTAGAAATGAAGTCATTAAGGTGGTTAAATTTTCCTTTAAAGATTATTACGACAATATTTGATAAATAGTAACCTAGTTAAATCTAAATGATAAAATAATCAATTTGTGCTCAGAAAATTCCAAAAATAGCACAACCTTTAGGTAAAAAATTCTAAATAAACCAATGGTACTTAGATTGGAATTTTCTAACAACAAGAAGTAATTTATTTAAATCAAATTAAACCATGACTATTTAATTTAGTGGGTTTATCTCAGTTAAAAATTATGAAATTCAAGATACTTACTAATTAGAGAATTTCTGGTGATAAGAGAGGAATTTATTAAAGCCTCAAATGAAAGACATAATTTTTAAAGAACTAAAATTGCCTTGAATTAATTCTAGCCATTAGATTGCCATATGGCAAAATCATGGCCATTAATGGACATTATATAAAAGGTAGGTTTCTTATGAAAATGGAACATGTGATGAAGACTTCATCTCTCACCTCCTCCCACCTAGGCTGACACCTCCCTCTTCTCCTCTTTTTATTTTCTTTGTCATTTAACCCTTGAATTGCACTTGTAACCCCAAAGTGATGCCATATAATTCATCTATTCTACTCTTAGAGCTTTAATTTGATGTTAAACAAGAAAAAAAAAGAGAATTGGAGGAGAATTTGAAGAGAAAAAGTTTAGGGTTTCTAACCACTAAATTGGTAAGTGAGGTATTTTAAAGGTTTAATAATTTCTTAAGTAATTAGGGATGTTTGATTTAGTGATTCTAGCTTTAATTTGGAGTTTTGAGTTGATAGGAATTTTCTATAAATTTTTCTAATAGAAACCCTATTATGTTCATAGCTAATTTGGAAGGCAAGTAAGGGAAGGAGAAAGAGAAGTTGTGAAAGGTTCATTTGGAGGCCAAAAAGGTCATTTGTAAGTGTATTCAATGATTTATGCATTACCTTGAATAATTACATATTTTCAAGAATGTATATGTTATGTATAATGTGTGAACTATGCATATATATTTATATGTGTAATGTATGTTTAATGGTATAAGTAGGATGTAGGTGTGACTAATTAGTGATTTGGATAATGAATAAATAGATATGTGTGACATGGCATGTTAGCCGAATGGTATAAGTAGTTTGGAATATGTTAATTTTGGTTATATTAATGTATATTGGATGAAATAATGATAATGGAAAACATATATACATGTAAATAATAATTCTAGGAAAGAAATAAGTCTAAATTGGTAATAGGTATATTATGTGAATAGAGAATTGATAATAATGAAGATTTAATTAGGGTGTATGAATAATTATCTAATAATTAAAATAAAAATTAGATGGAAAATGAAAGTGTAAATGGGAAATGTAAAGTTGGTCGAAAGGTGTTTAATAAGTTAATCATGTTTAGGTTTGTGACACCCTTTCCCTAGTCTAGATGCTAGCTGATCGTTAAGCCCGACTAAGGTGTGTACACATATCGAGATATCCAAACTCATCTACCCATTTCCTTGTTTTCATTTATATTCTTATTCAAAATTGTCATGTGCAAAAATACAAGTTTTCAAAAACTTTTTAAACAGTGTTACTTATTTAAAATTGGGAATCCTCGTGCTAAAAATCCAGTAGCATAACAGCTGTATTAGGCATTATCCCAAATTTTAAATAGTAACTTGCATAAGAAAACACACTTTTATATCTCAATCACACACTTTCACCAGCTCAATGCAATCCTCTAATCACTCCAATAGCATATAACACAATATATGATATCTCAACCTTATGAAGAGGTATCATATAACATAACATGCAATATCATAGTTTTATACGATCAACAAGCGTTAAAGTCCAAAAAGAACATTTAAGTTACAATTTGGTTACAAAAATAAATATAAGTTAGGCCTATCCCCTTTACATAAACACTTGAGTGTATCTTGTACATAACTTCTATAACAAAAAGAGCTTTGCCAAAAATAAAGCCTTCTCTTTAACTTTCTTAATGTCTCGAGGCTTCTAGTATCAAAACGTTCTTGTACCTATGCATAATAAAACAAACAACATGCTAAGCATATTTCTTAGTGATCAAATCAAAATAATATGTTCTATCATTGCCATTAAAAATTTTATAAGCTCATACCATTCATTTACATACAATACCATTTAACACTTACCTGACACACATATGTGCATAATGATATATTGTTATGAACATGACTATCACACATATTATACATCAATAATGTCAAAACATGCATGCATAGCAAACTATATGTAATAATCTCATTTATATCCAATTAAACCAAAATCTCATCATATTTAGCTTATTGATAATTTTATAGGCAAAATATGTATAATATTTTTCATTTATTTACTTTCATTCTTTTAACATAAGCCCATGGAAAATTACCATAATCCTATAGATACTGGGATCATAAAATTGTTCAGTGGCCCATATTTTTGGACCTTATGACTGCTGCACCAACATAAAATTGTGTAGTGGATTTCCCTACGGGACCTTGCGACTGCACCTATGTATATCTCTGTAGTGGTTTCCCCTATGGAACTTTATGGCTACACTCGCATGATCTTATGATCTCAACACACATATTTGTAGGTAAGGCTAAAAGTGAACCTTTGGATACTCATCTAAGCATGGAAGTGCCCTAGTAACTGCTATATCCCTTAGTTGATCGATTAACCTATCCATTTCCTAAGGTGTTGCATCTCATGGGCTAAAAACTGTTATATTTTGTTTCACCTTATTAAACAAACTTGCATAGCTTTTAAAATGCATATTTTAGCCATTAACTGACTAAAACTTCTTATACTTATTAAAAACTACATTTTGAGCTTTTATGCCTATTTTAGCTTACAATATGCCGTATTCAAATAACAAATGCATTATCCAGCTCATTTATGGATTCTCAATATGCATTCAACAAATACATACTACTCTAAGGTTCTAATGACATTTATGTTCAATTATACCTTTATATACTTTAAGCCTCAAAATGGCATAATAGGTTATTAGTACCCCTTTAAGTCCATTTTGGGTTTTAAGACACATTTAGTTCTTAAACCTTATTCCATCATGAATTACATCATTTACAGGTTCAAAATATCAACTAAACATGTATACATCAAAACTTTCACAATTCATGACTTACCATTCATGTTGCCCATTTTAGGCCATTTGGCCATCTTAGTATTATAGGCCCATCTATTGTAAGATAAGTAATCACTACACAAAACACATTTGAGAACATTTTCCAAACTCACTTAACCCTCATGAGCCCAAAAATATATGTGGTTCCATCACATTATGGAAATTTCGACCTCCAAGCCCCTTTTTAGCATTCATTAGCTAAACTTCCTTTCTTTCATGCTCATTTAAAGATTAATGGATCATTTATTCATTTAATTATTATACATACACTTGAATACTCATAATGTCACTTTCACTTTCATTATATGAGTCTATTAAATAATATACTTCATTTTTTTGCTTATGAAGCTACTTATACATTTTGCTTAGCATTTTAGTGTATGAAAGCATGCCATGTCCTAAAACCATTCATTTATAGGTCCTATTATATGTCAATTACTATTTATACTTTGATTTTCCATCAAAATGCATGTATTCCACCACATTACGCAACTTAAAAAAATAATGGATATGCATTTCCTTACACATGCTGTGACACATACACACTTGGGACATTTAGATATTCCTTATAGCATACTATAACACTTAGCTTCATTTCCTTATTTTCAGTAAATTACATTTGGCTAAATCATTAAAAATGATCATACATTAATGCTTCTGAACATACATTACACATTAAAGCATTTTCACATATTATTCACTCATATGTATCATATGTCATGAAATGAACATATAACATTCATAAAGCCCTTTTCTCATACCATACATACATCAATATACCAATTAAGCAATTTAACCATATATTACATATATTTATAGTTAAAAAATACTCAATTTAGCAATATACATCCTATTATGTTACATCATAGTGTTTTTATGGCATTTATGTTAAAATTCTCACTTCCCTTTAATCTAAATGAATTAAAAGCATTCAAAACATTCTAATACAATTATTAGATACCATAACACACATTTAAAACATGTCATTTTTGTCTACACACACAATTAAGCATTTAATACAAAATTGCCATATTATGTGCATTTAATGATTTTAAGTAAAATTGCTCATCTTTTTTCAATTTCATATGCTGAGACAATTGAAGAGTTTCTTAGAGACTCGTCTACACCTTTACTTTTCCCTTGTCACAGTTCAGTTCAAAAAAGCCTAACATAAATTGAACAAAACTTTAAAAATCTGCAATAAATCAACCAAAGCTCTAAAAATCAATCTAAAGCTATATAATGCACCTCTACTATCTAGAAAAAATGACAAAAGTAAAAAAATCTTACCAAAAAATTTATGGTTGCTATTCACGAGGTTGAAAAATTGACAATTCTGTGCACTCATTTCCAAAATTTCTACTTCCTAGAGGCTCAAAATCATGTAGAGGCTCTATGGTTCAATTTTGGTGTGATGATTTTGGCTATAAAGGGAGGAATGAAGAAAGAAAAATGGAGAGGGAGAGATAGGAGTGTTGGCTGGAATTTTGGAGGAAAAGGGTGAATAGTGATTTTGACTATTTGAGTCAAAATCACTTATTTATAGCCTCTCTCAAAAATTCACTATTCAATAATTTTCCCTAATTTTTGTTTTCATCCTAAGCCAATTAAATTGGCATATTTACA
>CANXYI011268509.1:0-19180 GCA_948208565.1 Hura crepitans | reverse complement strand
AGCTCATATATCACAAACAACACATGAACAAAACTATACATGCATAGAATCAGATAATTTACTTATTACAAAACTCTATCTACATTTTTTATAAACATAACCAGTTATATGGTACTCTTTTCCCACTTATGTACATAACTGCAAAACTATACACTAATAACATAGCAACCATGTCAAAATTATCCTTAAAACCTTGCTCGCACGCACTACGAGGTTGTATCATTGATCTGATTAACTATGCAACGAAATAGGTACACTAAGTATATAATATACTCAGTGGTGAACTCAAACATTTAAATCATGTCATAGGATTTATTCATGCATATATGGAAATAATATTATCTAATTCATGTTATTAAGCCAATAGTTAAATTATCTGTGTCAAATGAATAAAATACCCTTACACCTATACATAGCAATTTATTATTTATTCAATCATTTAAAAATCAAGTAAATTATGTCTTAGCCCATTCTTAATAATAACCTTCAAATAATTTAATTATCAGGTCAATAACTGTTATACATGCAGAATTACAAAAATAACCTTTATCATGTGCACTAGTTATTTCTTCAATTAATTACACCAAAATCTAGGAATTTCAATAATATCTACCATTATCAGTGTTGTATGTTATTCATTTCATTAAATTAACATAACCAACTAGATAGATGATGCTTCAATACACCGAACATGGAGGGAACTAAAAATAGTGTAGTGATCCACATTTTGGAGCCCAACTGTTGCACCGGTCTAATAAATATTAGACAATCAGTCTGTAGATCTACAAAAACACATTCAAAATTTAATTAATTAGGTTTACCCAATAGACTAGTCGATCTAACAAACTAGTGTAGTGGCCCTTCGTGACCTATGCCACTACACTAGCACAATCAATTAAATAGCACAAATTATGCAAAATTACATAATGGTCTATTTGACAAACAAGTATAGTGACCTTAATATATACTTAGATCATTGTACTAGCCTTGCATGTAAATCATATAGTGTAGCAGCTGCTAAAATCCCTAAGTTGACATCAACCCATCCAGTGGGTGTCTAACTAATGGCCCATAACATCAATTTATGTTTATTTCTTTAATGATTAACCTCTTTTAATATTCTTAAATGAAAAAGGGAGAGATATAAATTTTATGTCATAGTCAAATATTAGCCTGGTATGGTATAGCCATAATTAGATAGTACCGGGTAAGTTTCTAATAATATTTTTAAGTCCTATAGTTGCTAATATTCAAGGCATATTATTCCTAGTGTTATTGCATATTCAATTTCCATTTAACTACTATTTACTATCCAAGTACATCTTTGATTCTGGTAATGGTCAATTTTAGACAGTTATAGGTCATTTCATCATTTTGCGATAACCCTTCTTAGGTCCATTTATTAGCCTTTTCCAATGCTATTTTTACCAATAAATTTAGACATTCTATAGGCCTTAAGCTAACATAAATTAGGCCACTTAAAAGGCCAAACAATGGGCATATATGCCACTTCATGCAATCACATCATAATAACCCCTTTTAGGCACATTACAAGCTACTTTTCAAGTAACTTTTGAGTACAAGTTCAAGTAACATTTTAGGCTACTTTCCAAACCTCTGCACTAGATATTTATTTATTCATCAAAGCACATTCATTAGTCCATTTTATATCATGTTAATCTCATAGACTTATTCAAATCATGCATAGTCAATTATGGCATATGAAAGACTATTTTATCATGCTTTGTTACACATAATCATAACACATATATTGAAAAAATTTCCATTTCATTTCATGTGACTTATCTCTTAGATCATGGCTACTTAATAACTTTAATCATGCATTTTATTAGTATCTATCATACATTCATACTTTTATCCATCACTTAAACACATTCATACATATAAATACACATTTTCATGCCATTTAATATAGTTATACATATTTCTTGCCTTGGCCATAACTTAATTATCATATATCCATACACTGATCAATCCTATCACATGCCACATTATCTTTTCATACATTATAGGACTAATATACATGCCACACATTTAGCATAACTGAAACAAGCTCTTGCCCTTAAGTAACTAGATATACCATTCATGCTTTTACTCATTTCCAAAATTATATACATGTGTTAATACCGTACCTAGGCATGCGCGCACATACACATTGCCATCATGCTTACGTAAATGCTAGCTTAACCAACACATACACCTATTTTAACCCCAAATACCTCTCAACTAGCATGCATTCTACACCCTCACAACCCATTCATCATTTACAACCACCTAATTGGCATTGATTTATGCTAGATTCACTAAGAATTCATTAAGCCCAATATTATACTCAATTTAACTCTAACATAGCTATATTTAAAACAAATTTTGGCCATGAAAATTTAAAGACATGAAGTAAATACTTGAATTCACTTATCTCTATCACAAGAGAAGGATTTTCCTAAAAACTTCAAGCCTTCAGAAATCAATAATTCTAGCCCTCTTCTATAGAAGATTCTCCTCCCTTTTGTAAAGCCAATTGTCCTTCAATTCCCTTAAAAACCATACACACATACTACATTTAAACTTAGGCCTCATGGAGATTCAAATATACCTATAAATTCTTAAGGAAAAACTAAGAAAACCCATGAAAATTCACCTTACAACCTTATCAGAATGCCTTCTAACATTTAGACCTTTGGTGATTTTTAATTAAATCATGAGAGCTTTTTTTTTGCCATGTTTCTTCTTCCACAATTATCCTAACACATAAGACTGATTTTTTTTTTTGGTGAAATTAGTTTTTCTAAAAAAGCTTGGAAAAGAGGATGAAAATGGCCCTCTTTCACCTAAATGGCTTCGAGTCTAACATCAAAGAAAAGAGAAAATTTTATTCTTTTATAAGTGGACTTTACCACTTATCACCAGTGGTTGACATATGCAATGGCCCTTAGGCCAATTGGCTTGGCACCGGTGGGTCCCACCACCTCCCAAACCATCTTGAAATTTCTCAATTTCAGCAGAAACTTTAGAAAATTTTTAAAAATCATAGGACCTCAAAAAATTATAGTGTTTGTTTTAAAATTCCTCATTTAATCCCCTTTACAAGCTCATAATTTTTCACAGCCAAATTCCATTGATAAGGCAGTTTATAGACTACTTCAATTTGCATGCTAACCTAAAAAATTATGAGAATTTGCAAATGACATTAGAATTCAAAAATTCTTTCACCATGGACTTAGTGGAATTTTTTAGCACTAGGGTATAGTATTTTTAGGTCTGTTCGGGCACATCTAGGGTTATTCCTAACTCGACTCAATTTAACCCTACAAATCATTAGCTTATAGCCCGAAATGAATTATTGGTTCTACTAAATTTTTAATTCTTGCCTTTTTCATCATTTTAAAGCCCCTTGAAGTTTCATGACTACTGTTTCTACCTCAATTCTCATGCAAGTGACTTAGCACCTCAATTACACTTCCTAGACCCAGTGGCACTATTCGTGGAGCCTTGAAGCACGGGCATTACAATTCTTCACTTCTTAAGAAAATTTCATCCTCAAAATTACCTTATGGAGATTATGCTTTCATCTATTCTTTTAGCTCTCAAGTAGCCTGTTAAAAATTATGATGTCTCCATAGCACCTTGACTAGTGGTATGGATTTATTTCTCAATTGTCTTATCCCATGAACCAAAATTTGGACTGGTTCCTCTTTATAACTTAAATTAGGCAGTACTTTAATGTCTGTCATTGGAATCACATGTGAAGGATCCGATGTACACCTCCTTAGCATTGAAACATGGAAAACACTGTGTATCTATTATAGCTCAAGTGCTAATGCTAACTTGCAAACTTGTGGTCCAATCCTTTTTGTAATCTCATATGGTCTAATAAATCTAGGACCTAGCTTCCCTTTTTTTTTTTTTTTTTTGCAAATATTAGCACTTTATTCCAAAGTGATACTTATAAAAACACTTTCTTACCAACTGTATACTTAATATCCCTTTGTTTTAGGTCAACATATGATTTTTATCAGTCAATTAGAGCCTTCAGTCTTTCTTTAACTACTTACACTTTTTTCTCACATCTTTAATCAAATCAATACTAGAAATTTTACTCTCCCTAACATCACTTAAACATAAAAGGTGTTCTACATCATCAGCTATACAAAGCTTTATAAGGTGTAATTCTCAAGCTGGACTGATAACTGTTATTATAGGCAAATTATTCTAAAGAGCGGTATTGATCCTAACTACCTTTAAACTTAATTGCACAACCCCATAGCATATCCTCGAGTACTTATATCACCCTTTTTGACTGTCCATCATTCTGAGGATGAAAAGCTATACTATAGGCCAGTTTAGTGCCTAATTCTTCCTACAACTTCTTCAAAATTTGGAAGTAAAATGAGGAACTCTATCAGAAATAATAGTCACTAGTACACTATGAAGTCTAACTATTTCATCCACATACAATCTAGCTAGCTTCTCTAAAGAATAGTCAAACCTAACTGGAATAAAGTGAGTTATCTTTGGCAATCTATTAACAATTACCTATACATCATCACATTTACCTCTGGTCATAAGTAAACCCATCATAAAGTCCATTGTCACTTTCTCCCACTTCCATTCTAGTATTGCTATAGGATGCAATAACCTAAAAGGAACCTAATGTTAGGATTTCCCCTATTGACAAGTCAGATACCTTGCAATATATTTTGTTACATCTATTTTTATACTAGGCCACTAATAACGAGACATTAAGTCTAAATACATCTTTGGGCTCCCAAGAAGCATAGAATAAAGAGCTTCATATGCATCTCTCAGTATCTGTAACCTCAAGTCATCTGTACTAGGTATACATAACTTCTTCAGGTAATATAGATATCTAACTTCTATCAATTCAAATCCTATAGCCTTCCCCTCTTTAACTTTACTAATCATCTAAACCAACTACTTATCTTTTATCTGATTCTCCTTAATCTGCTGTTGAAAATTTGGTCTCACCTAAAACTTAGCTAAAATGGCATTCTTTATAGTATATTGTAGTTTGGCATTCATGGCCTTAAGAGTTACCATGAAATTCCTACTCAATATATCTGCCACCACATTTTTTAAAGTGAGGAGGTATATTAGACTTTTATGATCTTTATAAATGTAACATTTTTCAACATATAAATAGTGCCTCCATATTTTTGAAGTAAAAATAACAGCAACTAGCTCTAAGTCATGAGTACGATAATTCCACTCATGTGGCTTCAATTGTCTTAAAGCATAAGCTACTACTTTTCCTTCTTACATCAACACACAACCCAAACCATTCAGTGAAGTATCACTATACACTATGAAATCCTTACCTTGTTTAGGTGCTACAGCCTCTTGTTTTGCTCTCATTGCATATTGTCTAACTGGAGCACAAGCCTCAAACCTTGTATGCTAACTAGTGCTAGGTTGCTATCCTCTATTCTGCCTCTAACCTTTATTCTGAGGTGCAACATTGGATGTCTATGTTTGAGCATCCTCTGACTATCTCTAAGGATGCTCTCTTTTATAATGATCTCTAGCACCATAGTGGAAACACTTTGATCTTCTAGCCAATTTACACTGCCCTTAATGTCTCTTATGATAGGTATTACAAGTCAGAGGTCCATTTTTATCACCTCTTATACAAGGAGCATTATAAGCCTGAAGAGGCAATCGAGGTCTACCTATAGAAACTTGTCAAGATCTCTGGGACTGTGCCTATCTCTGTCCTTGATACCCTAACTGATATTAGGGCCTAGGCTGAGACTTTATTTGTGATTAATGCTCTCTTCTCTTCTTATTATCCCCTGACACAGCACTGGACTATCCTATAGTGAACTACCTTTTTCTCTGGATGAAATCCCTTTTCTTTTGCATCATTTCTTCCATGTCATATGCAGCTACCACCAGTACTGCAAAATCATTCTCTCTATGATTTCCTATTTATATTCTTAAATCTATATTTAGCCCTATCAGAAAATCACTTACATTTCTCTTCTTTATTGGCAATGAACTCTTCAGCATACTTCAGTAGCATGGTAAAATCTTTCTCATACTCTGACACTGACCTTCTTCGCTGCTTCAAGTCAAGAAATTCCTATCACCTTTTACCCTTATATGAGTCAAGTGTGTATTTCTTCCTGAACTCCTTAAGGAAAAATTCTCATGTCAACTCTATGGGTGTTTTTCTTCTTCTAATAGTATTCCACCAATTGTAGGCTTCTTCCCAAAGAAGATCAGTGGGACACTAATAATTTTCTTCTTCTGTACATTTTAGCAGCTCTAAAATTCTCAATGTTTTATCTAGCCAGTACTCAGCTCAATTAGCATCATCTTCCTTTCTCCCGTAGAAAATAATAGCTCCCAACTATTTTAGCCTCTCTAAACATCTTTTCTCTAGAAGAGCTAGTAGTAGAGGTGGTATTAGAGCTACAGGAGGTGGAGGTGGATTAACAATAGTAGTATGTCTATACAGGTTCACTATCTATTATAGTAGAGATAGAGATGCTTCTTCCTACTATTGACTAGGCACTTGTCATTGTGGCCACTGTATAGCATCACTGGGTTTAGGTATTAATGCATTACCTACCCCTTGTATAGCTGTAGGTGCAAAACTAGCCACTTTATTAGCCCCTCCTTCAGGTACCTAATCAGTTATATGCTTACTACAAAATGAACAACCTATCAGCCTCTTAGAGGAATTGAAACTTAGAAAGTTGCACTCATGTACTCAACCTATGAACATTAAACCTAGGCTTTAATACCACCAAATGTGACACTTGTTACTAGGTTCTTGAAGAAACCTAATAAGTGGTGCACTTCCCACTAGCTCACCCTTCCTGAAATTGTCTTCCTAGTTCATTCGTTTAACTTTTACCAATTTCTTATTATTGGACACAACATAACTCCTAAACATGTTTTACCTTTTTATAGGCCTAGCTTAAGCTTATGCCCATCTATTGTTGCCTAAAATGGTTAATTAAACACTATCTAGGTATTTTCTAAAATTCAATAGCATAACAGCTATTCGGTCAATATCTAAAAATTTTAAACTTTTAAAACACTTTTATAAATTCATTTCCACATCTCCTGGACCCTTCTGGTCCCCTAGATAATGATCTAACATCATAAGCCTATCTGGTCATTCACACAAGCCTTTGCCCACAATTAGCATACTTATAGTCCTAGAGCCTTAATCTCTTATATCATGAACAACACATGAATAAAACCATGCATGCATAAAATATGATAATTTACTTATTACAAAACTCTGTATATATTATGTATATACATAACCAGTTCCATGGTACCCTTTTCCCACCTTTGTACATGAGTACAAAACTGTACAATAATAACATAGCAACCTTGTCAAATTTATCCTTTGAACCTTGCCGGCACACACTATGAGGCTATATCATTGATTTGATTACTTGCCCACCAGAACAGATATGTTGGGCATATAATTTTTTCAGTTGTGAACTCAAGCATTTAAATTATGTCATATGGTTTATTCATGCATATGCAAAAATAATATTATCGAATTCAGATTATTAAGCCAATAGTTAAATTATTTATGTATAATGATCAAAATACCCTTGCACTTATACATAGCAATTTATCATTTATTCAATTATTTAAAAATAAAGTAAATTATGGTTTTAAGCTATTCTTAATAATAACCTTCAAATAATTTAATTATCAGGTTAATAAATCTTATACATGTAGAATTACCAATATACCATTTATCATGTGTATTGGTTATTTATTCAGTTAATTATAGCAAAATCTAGGAATTTCGGTAATATCTACAATTATTAGTGTTATATGTTATTCATTTCATTAAATTAACATGCCTAATGAGATAGACGACACTTTAATACATAGGACCTAGAGGAAACTAAAAATAGTGCAGTGATCCACATTCTAGACACTAACCACTTCATTGGTCTAATAAATATTATATGTATCAATCTGTAGACCTCTCAAAATGCATATTCAAAAATTAATTAATTAATTAATTAATTTGGTCTACCTAGTAGCTTGATCTATTTAAGTGACTAATGCAGTGGCCCTCTAGGAACAATGCTGGTGTATTGGCACAATTAGGTAAATAGCACCAACTATGCAAAATAACATAATGGTATGTCCAATAGACTAGTACAGTGGCCCTAATATAAACCTCAACTGTTGTACCGGCCCTATCTAAAAATCAGATAGTGTAGTAGCTACTAAAATCCTTAAGTTAATCGGTCAACCCATCTAGTGGGTGTCTAACTAAATAGCCAGTACCTCAATTTATTTTTATTTCTTTACTAATTAACCTCTTTTAATATTCTTAAATGAAAAATAGATAGATATAAATTTCATCTCACAATCAAACTTGAGCATGGTTCGTTATAGCCATAATTAGATAATACCGGGTAAATTTCCAATAATATTTTTAAGTCTTGTAGTTGCTAATACTCAATGCATATTATTCCTTGTCTTATGGCACATTCAATTTCTATTTAACTACCATTTACTATCCAGGTACATTTTTTATTCAGGTAATGGTCAATTCTAGACAGTTATAAGTCATTTCATCATTTTTTTATTGCCCTTTTTTGGTTTATTTCATAGCCATTTCTAGTGTAGTTTTAACTAATAAATTCATATATTCCATAGGCCATAGGCCAATATAGATTAGTCCACTTAAAAGGCCAAACAATAGGCATACATGCCACTTCAAGCAATCACATCATAATAGCCCCTTTTAGGCACATTACAAGCCACTTTTCCAGTCACTTTCTAGTTCAAGTTCAAGTCTCATTTTAGGATGCTTTTTAAACCTTTAAACTAGATATTTGTTCATTCACCAAAGTACATTCATTAGTTTATTTTATATTATGCCAATCTCATACAATTATTCAAATCATGCCAAGTCAAATATGCCATATAAAGGCCTATTTTATCATGCTTTGTTACACATAATCATAACACATATATTGACAAAATTTCCTTCTCATTTCATGTGACTTATCTCTTAGATCATGGCTACTTAATAGCTTTAATCAAGCATGTTATTAGTATCTGTCATACATTCATACTTTTATCCATCACTTAAACACAATCATACATATAAATACACATGTCCATGCCATCTAAGATAGTTATACATATTTCATGTCTCGGTCATAGCTTAATTATCATATATCCATACACCAATCAATCCTATCACATGCCACATTATCATTTCATACATTATAAGCCTAATACACATGCCACACATTTAGCATACTTTGAACAAGCTCTCGCCCACAAGTAACTCGATATCCCATTCAAGCTTTTACTTATTTCCAAACATACATACACCTATTAATACCTCTACGTAAGCAAGAACACATATACATATTGCCATTATACTCATCGAAATCCTACCTTAACTAGCACATATACCCATTTTTACCCTTAATACCACTCATACAGCATGCATTCTACACCCTTACAAGCCATTTATTATTTACAACCAATAAATTGGCATTCATTTAGGCTAGATTCACTAAGAACTCATTAAGTCACACATTATACTTAATTTAACTCTAGCATAACTAAATTTAAAACCAATTTTAGCAATGAAAATTTAATGGTATGAAGTGAATACTTGAATTCACTTACCTTAATAAAAAAAGAAGGATTTTCCTAACAACTTCAAGCCTTCATAAACTAAGAATTCTAGCCCTCTTCCACAAAAGATTCTCCTCCTTTTCCTCAAGACAATTGTCCTCTAATTCCCTTAAAAACCATACACACACATGCTTTATTAGGACTTAGGCCTCATAGACATTCAAATATAACCATAAATTCCTAAGGAAAATAAAGAAAACCCATGAAGGCTTACCTTACACCCTTGTTAGAAAACCTTTTGATCCTTAGTCCTTCGGTGATTTTTAATTAATCTTGAGAGCTACTTTTGCCATGCATCTTCCTTTATAATTACCTTAGCACATAAGAATTATTTTTGGTGAAATGAGTTTTCTAGAAAAGCTTAGAGAAGAGGATGAAATGGCCCTCTTTCCCCTGAATGGCATCAGTTCTAGCAGCAAAGAGAAGCGAAAATTTTCTTCTTTTTTGAGTGGACTTTGCCACTAGTCACCATTGATTGAAATATTTAACGGCCTTTAGGCTAGCTAGCTTGGCTTCCTGCAACTATGCTATAGGCTAGTTTAGTGCCTAATGCTTTCTATAGCTTTTTCCAAAATTTAGATGTAAAATGTGGATCTCTATCAGAAATCATAGTCATTGGCACTCTATGAAGTCTGACTATTTCATCCACATACATTTTAGCTAGCTTGTCTAAGTAATAGTCAATCCTAAATGGAATAAAGTGAGATGTCTTTGTCAATTTGTCAATAATCACCTATATAGTAACACATTTACCTCTGGTCATAGGTAAACCTATAACAAAGTCTATTGTCACTTTCTCTGACTTCCATTTTGGTATTGCTATAGGATACAGCAACCCAAAAGGAACTTGGTGTTTAGCTTTCACCTATTAACAAGTTAGATACCTTACAATATATTCTATTACATCTCTTTTCATACTAGGCCACCAATAATGAGACTTCAAGCTTAAATACATCTTTGTGCTCCCAAGATGTATAAAATAAGGAGCTTCATGTGCTTCTTTCTATATCTATAACGTTAAGTCATCTATACTAGTTAAACATAACTTGTTCTGGTAATGTAGATATCTATCTTTTACCAATTCAAATCATGTGGCCTACCCCTCTTTAACTTTACTAATCATCTGAACAAACTGGTCTAATAATCTCATATGGTATGATAAATTTGAGACTTAGCTTCCCTTTTTTTTTTTGTAAATCTTAGCACTTTCTTCCATGAAGATACTTTTAAAAACACTTTCTCACCAATTGCATATTCAATATCCCTTCATTTTAGGTTAACATATGATTT
Organism: Hura crepitans; assembly: GCA_948208565.1. NCBI lineage: Eukaryota > Viridiplantae > Streptophyta > Magnoliopsida > Malpighiales > Euphorbiaceae > Hura > Hura crepitans. The sequence goes on along the minus strand of CANXYI011268509.1, from coordinate 8,200 downwards.
ATGTCGGTCAATTAGAGCTTTCACTCCTTTTTTGACCACCTTCACCTTTTCCTCACATCTCTAATCAAATCAATACTAGAAATTTTATTCTTACTAACTTCACTATAACATAAAGGAGTTTTGCATCATCTACCATACAAAGCTTCATAAGGTGCCATTCCCAAGCTAGGCTAATAACTATTATTACAAGTAAATTATTCTACAGATAGGCATTAATCCTAGCTACCTTTAAACTCAATTGCATAACCCCATAGCATATCCTCAAGTCCTGTATCACCCTTTCTAACTGTCCATCAATTTGAGGATGAAAAGCTATACTATAGGCTAGTTTAGTGCCTAATGCTTCCTACAGCTTCTTTCAAAATCTAAAAGTAAAATAAGGATCTGTATTAAAAATAATAGTCATTGGCACACCATGAAGTTTGACTATTTCATCTACATATAATCTAGTCAGCATCTCTAAAGAGTAGTCAATCCTCACCGAAATAAAGTGACCTATCTTTGTCAATCTATCGACAATCACCCATAAAACATCACATTTACCTCTGGTTATAGGTAAACCCAACACAAAGTCCATTTTCTCTTTCTCCCACTTCAATTTTAGTATTGCTATAGGATGCAGCAACCTAGAAGGAACTCGGTGTTTAAATTTCACCTGTTGACAAGTCAGATACCTTGAAATATATTTTGTTACATCTCTTTTCATACTAGGCCAACAATAATGAGACTTCAAGTTTAAATACATCTTTGTGCTCCCAAGATACGTAGAATAAGGAGCTTCATATGCTTCTCTCAGTATCTGTAATCTCAAGTCATCTGAACTAGGTACACAAAACTTGTTCTGGTTAAACTCTTATTATCTGTATAAATGTAACATTTTTTGACATACAGATAGTGCTTCCATATTTTTAAAGCAAAAATAATCACAGTTAGCTCCAAGTCATGAGTAGGATAATTCCACTCATATGGCTTCAATTGTCTTGAAGCATATGCTACTACTTTTCCTTTTTGCATCAACATATAACCCCATTCAATGAAGTATCATTATATGCTGTGAAATCCTTACCCTATTTAGGATGGATTAGGATAGGAACTTTTGTCAACATCTTCTTCAATTTCTCAAAGCTTTCTTTACATTTGTCGTCCCATTCAAATTTTACATTCTTTCTAATCAATCTAGTTAAGGGAGTACCAATGATAGAAAACCCTTTCATAAATCAACTATAATACCTTACTAATCCCAAAAAAACTTCTTATCTCTATCATATTCCTAGGTTGCTCCCATTCTAACACCACCTTCACTTTACTACGATTAACACTGATCCATTTTGTTGAAACTATGTGCCCCAAAAATGCAACTTCACTCAACTAAAACTCATATTTTCTAAGATTGGCATACAATTGTTTCACCCTTAGAGTTTGTAGCACAATTTTCAGATGATATTCATGCTCTTCCCTATCTCTAAAGCACCCCAGACTATCATCTATGAACACCACCACAAATTGGTCCAAATAAGGTTAAAAAACCCTATTCATGAGATCCATAAAAAGTTATTGGGGCATTAGTGAGCCCAAATGGCATCACAAAGAATTCATAATGCCCATATTAGGTCTTGAAAGCAATTTTAGGAATATCAACTTTCCTAATTCTCAACTAGTGATACTGAGATCTCAAATCAATTTTTAAAAATATAGCTGCATATCTTAATTGATAAAAAAGAACAATTATAGTTAAGGGATATTTATTTTTGATAATCACCCTTTTTAGCTGCCTATAATCAATACAAAGTCGGAGTGACCCGTCTTTCTTCTTTTCAAATAACATAGGTGCTCCCTAAGGAGATACACTCGATCTGATAGAACCCTTGTCTAAAAGGTCTTGCAGCTATACTTTTAATTATTTTAATTCAGTAAGTGCCAATTGATATGGAGCAATAGATATTAGAGCTATACCAAGATATACCTCAATTTTAAAGTCAAGTTCTCTTTATGGAGGTACATCTTGAGAAATATTAGGAAATTAAGAAACAATAAGGATATGCTCAAGATTGGAGTTGGGAATATTCATGTTAATAGCGTAAGCCAGATATGTTTCACATCCTTTTCAAAGAAGTTTTCGTATTGCAATAGTAGAGATAAGATTATTAAAAAGGCTTCTCTGACCATTCACTATCACTATCTATCCCTCTACAGTCTGGAGGGTCAATTTCTTATGTCTACAATCAATTATAGCTTGATGCTTAGTTGGCCAATCCATTCCTAGTATCACATCAAACTCATGGAATGGTAGATCAATTAGATCAGTAGAAAATTGATATCCCTAGATAACTAGAGGACATTGTCAATATACCCTATTCACAGTTACACTTTAACTTATAGGATTACTGACTCTGATATCTATATGAACATGTTCAAGCTCTAACTCCCTTTTATGTGGTTGTGCATTATATACATATAAATGAGTAGAACTACAGTTTATGAAAGCCAAAATTAGAACATTAAATAAATAAAAAGTACCAATTATAACATTAGGTGCTACAGCCTCTTCTTTAGCTCTCATAGTCTATTGTCTAGTTGGAGCACGAGCTTTAGACCTTGTACGCTAACAAGCACTAGGTTATTGTCCTTTGTTCTACCTCTAACCTCAATTTTGAGTTGTACAATTAGATATCTGTATTTGTACACCCTTTGACTATCTCTGAGGACACTCTCTTTTGTAATGATCTCTAGCACTATAATGGAAACACTTTCTAATTCTAGCCAGTCTATAGTGCCCCCAATATTTCTTCTGATAGGTATTACAAGTTAGAGGTCCATTTTAATCACTACTTATACTAGTAGCACTATCAGCTTGAGGAGGCAATCAACGTCTACCAGTAGAATCTTATCGAGATCTCTAGGACTATGCCTATCTCTATCTTTGATACCCTAACTGATACAAGGGCCTAGGCTGAGACATTATCTATGACTAACCATCTCTTCTCTTCTTATTGTCCCCAACACAACACTGGACTGTCCAATAGTGAACTACCTCTTCCTCTAGATGAAATCCCTCTTCTCTTGCATCATTTCTTCCGTGTCATATATAGCTACCACCAGTACTGCAAAATCTTTCTCTTTAGGGTTTCCTATTTGCATTCTCAATTCCATATTTAGCCCTATCTAAAATCTCTTACATTTCTTTTCTTTTTTGGCATTGAACTCTTCAGCATACTTTAGTAGCATGGTGAAATCTTTCTCAAACTCTAACATTGACCTCCTTCCCTGTGTTAGGTTAAGAAATTTCTATCACCTTTTATCCTTATATGAGTCAAGTATGTATTTCTTCCTAAACTCCTTAAGGGAAAATTCCCATGTCAAGTTTACAGGTGTTTTTCTTCTTCTAATAGTATTCCACTAATTATAGTTATCTTCTTGAAGAAGATAAGTGGCACATTTATAATTTTCTTCTTCTGTACATCTCAATTGCACTAAAATTCTGAATGTTTTATCTAGCCAGTACTTAGCTCAGTCAGCATCATTTCCTTCCTCCCTAAAAATCAATAGCTCCCAACTCTTTTAGCCACTCAAAATATATTTTCTGTGGAGGAGCTAGTGGTAGAGGTGGTATTAGAATTGGAGGAGGTAGAGGTGGAGGTGGATTAATAGTACTAGCATGTCTGAGCAGGTTCACTATCTATTGTAATAGAGCAAGAGATGATTCTACCTACTGTTGACTAAGCACTTTTAGTTGTGGCTATTATACATCATCATTGGGTTAAGGTACTAATACATTACCTACCCCCTATATAGCCATAGGTGCAAAACTAGCCACTTCTTTGGCTCCTCATTCGGGTACCTAATCAGCTATATGCTTTCTACAAAAGGAATAACTTATTAGCCTCATACAACATAAATATTTAGAGGAATTGAAACTTAAAAAGTTGCACTCATGAAGACACCTCTTACTAGGTTTGCGGAGAAACATAATAAGTAGTGCACTTCTCACTAGGTCACCTCTCCTAAAATTGTCTTCTCGATTAAATCATTTAACTTTTACTAATTTCTTATTATTGGACACAAGTTAACTCCAAAACATGTTCTGCCTTTTTATAGGCCTAGCTTAAGCTTACACCAGTCTATTATTGCCTAAAATGGTTAATTAAACACTACCAAGGTATTTCCTAAAATCCAACATTATAACGACTCTTCGGTCACTATCCAAATATTTTAAACCTGTATAACACTTTTATAAATTTATTTCCACATCTCCTGGACACTTTTACTCCCCCAGATATTAACCTAACATCATCAGTCTATTAGTTCAATCACATAAGCCTCAAGCCATAATCAACATACTTATAATCTTAGAGCCTTAATCTCATATATCACAAATAACACATGAATAAAACCATACATGCATAAACTCTTATATTTTACATATCACAAAACTCTATATATATTATGTATATACGTAACTAGTTACATGGTACCCTTTTCCTACCTGGGCACATGACTACAAAACTATACACCAATAACATCATAACCTTATCAAATTTGTCCTCCGAACCTTACGCATACGTAAGGCTATATCTTTGATCTGATTACTTGCCCACTGAAATAGATACACTGGGTATATAATATAGTCAGTCGTGAACTCAAGCATTTAAATCATGTCGTATGGTTTATTCATGCATATATAGAAATAATATTATCTAATTTAGATTATTAAGCTAAGAGTTAAAATATTTGTGTCAAATGACCAAAATACCCTTGCACCTATACATAGCAATTTATCATTTATTCAGCTATTTAAAAATCAAGTAAATTATGGTTTTAGGCCATTCTTAATAATAACCTTCAAATAATTTAATTATCAAGTTAATAAATGTTATACATGTAGAATAACCAAAATACCATTTATCATGTGCATTGGTTATTTATTAAGTTAAATACACCAAAATCTGGGAATTTTAATAATATCCACCATTATTAGTGTTGTATTTTATTCATTTCATTAAACTAACATGGCCGACTAGATAGATGATGCTTTAATATGTAGGACCTAAAGGGAACTAAAAATAGTGCAGTGATCCACATTCTAGACCCTAACAACTTCACTGGTCTAATAAATATTATTGGGATCAGTCTGTAGACCTCTCAAAACACATATTCAAAAATTAATTAATTAATTTTGTCTACCCTGTAGACTAGTCTGTCTAAGAGACTAGTGCAATGGCCTTTCAGGACCAATGCTGCTGCATCGGCACAATTAGGTAAATAGCACCAACTATGCAAAATTAAATAATGGTATGTCCAATGGACTAGTACAATGGCCTCAATATGGACCTCGATTGCTATACCAGCCCTGCCTGATAATAAGACAGTGTAGCAGTTGCTAAAATCCCTATCTTAATCAGTCAACCCACCCAGTGGGTGTCTAACAAATGAGCCATACCCTCAATTTATGTTTATTTCTTTACTAATTAACCTCTTTTTATATTCTTAATTGAAAAATAGATAGATATAAATTTTATCTCATAGTTAAATTTCAGCCTGATTTGGTATAGCCATAATTAGATAGTATCGGCTAAATTTCCAATAATAGTTTTAAGTCCTATAGTTGCTAATATTCAATGCATATTATTCCTTATCTTATTGCATATTCTATTTCTATTTAACTACCATTTACTATCCAAGTACATTTTAGATTCAAGTAATAGTCAATTCAGGACAGTTATAAGTCAATTCATCATTTTGTGATAGCCCTTTTTTAGGTTAATTTCTTAGCCTTTTCTAGTGTAGTTTTAATCAATAAATTGATACATTCCATAGGCCATAAGCTAACATAAATTAGGCCACTTAACATGCCAAACAATAGACATACATGCCACTTCATGCAATTATATCATAATATCCCCTTTTAGGCACATTACAAGCCACTTTTCAAGTCACTTTCTAGTTTAAGTTCAAGTCTCATTTTAGGCTACTTTTCAAACCTTCATACTAGATATTTATTCATTCATCAAAGCACATTCATTAGACCATTTTATATCATGCCAATCTCGCACACTTATTCAAATCATACCAAGTCAATTACGCTATATAAAGGCCCATTTTATTGCGCTTTGTTACACATAATCATAACACATATATTGACAAAATTTCATTTTCATTTCATATGACTTATCTCTTGGATCATGGCTACTTAACAGCTTTAATCTAACATGTTATTAGTATCTATCATACAATTATACACATAAATATAGATATTTCATGCCATCTATGATCATTTTAAATATTTCATACCTCGGCCATAACTTAATTATCATATATCCATACACCAATTAATCTTGTCACATGCCACATTATCATTTCATACATTATAAGCTGGATATACATGCCATACATTTAGCACACTTTAAACAAGTTCTCACCCATAAGGAACTAGATATCCCATTCATGCTTTTACTCATTTTCAAACATACATACACCTATTAATACCCTACCTAAGCATCAACACATATACACATTGCCATTATGCTCACCCAAATGCAACCTTAACTGTCACATAAACCCATTTTAACTCTTAGTACCTCTCAAGTAACATGCATTCTACACCCTCAAAAGTCATTCATCATTTACAACCAACTAATTGGCATTCATTTAAGCTAGATTCACTAAAAAATCATTAAGCCCCATATTACACTTTATTTAACTCTAACAGGGCTATATTTAAAACTAATTTCATTAATGAAAATTTAGACGCATGAAGTGAGTATTTGAATTTACTTACCTCAATCACGAAAGAAGGATTTTCCTAACAACTTCAAGCCTTTATAAACCAAGAATTCTAGCCCTCTTCCATGGAAGATTCTCCTTCTTTTCTTCAAGCCAATTGTCCTCTAATTTTGTTAAAAATATACACACACACTTCATTTGGACTTAGGCCTCATAAACATTCAATTATACCCATAAATTCCTAAGGAAAACTAAGAAAACCCATTAAAACTTATCTTACACCCTTGCTAGAATGCCTTCTGACCCTTAGACCTTTGGTGATTTTTAATTAAATCCTGAGAGCTACTTTTGCTATGCTTCTTTTTCTATAATTCCCCTAACACATAAGAATGATTTTTGGTGAAATGAGTTTTCTAGAAAAGCTTAGAGAAGAGGATGAAAATGGCCTTTTTTACCCTAAATGGTGTTGGTTCTAGCAATAAAGAGAAGAGAAAAATTTTTTCTTTTATGAGTGGACTTTACCTCTAGTCACCATTGGCTGACATATTTAATGGTCCCATAACCTCTTGAAATGTCTCAATTTTGATAGAAACTTTGGGAAATTTTTAAAAATCATAAAGACATCAAAAAATTATGATGTTTATTTTAAAATTCCTTATTTAATCTGATCTACATGGAAGTAAATTTTTATGGCCAAATTCCATCGATAGTGCGGTTTACAAACTGTCTTAATTTGTATGCCAACCTAGAAAATTTTTATAATTTGCAAACAACCTCAAAATTCAAAAATTCTTTCACTAATAGAGTCAATGGAATTCTTGAGCTTTAGAGTATGATCTTTTCATTTCCATCTGAGCAAATCTCAAGTCATTCTTAGCCCGACCGAGTTTAACCCAACAGATCATTAGCTTATAGCCCGTAATGAATTATTGGTTTTATTGAATTTTTAAATTTTCCCTTTTTCATCATTTTAAAGGCCATTAAAATTTCATGACCTATGTCGCTGCCTCAGTTCTCATGCAAGTGACCTAGCACCCCGGGCACACTTCCTAGACCTAGTGGCACTATTTACGAAGCCTCAATGTATGGGTATTACAAAGGTAATCTATAAAAAGTAACACTTCTCATCTATTCCCTTTGGGAATAGGCAGAGGATGTTACAAAGACAAGTCTAGAAGGTAAAGACATTTGTTATGTTCCTATAGTTAATGTATTAACCCTTGCTCCATTTGCCAAATATAGGTCCACATCTCTCTTGTTTACCTTCTTACTATTTCTTAGTCCCTGTATAGTAGAAACTAAGTGGGAACCACATACAATATCCAATACCTATGATTGTTATGTAAAGTAGTATTAGTTTTAATTTCAATCATATAAATACCTAAAGAAAAAGCACTATTTTGCTTCTCCTTTTGTTAAGAATCCTTAAAGCCCTTCCAATTGCACTTCTAATGGCTAGTCTTTTTGCAATTGAAGCATG
>CANXYI011268403.1:0-14074 GCA_948208565.1 Hura crepitans | reverse complement strand
AGTTGTATGCCCTAAAGCTCATGTACTAGAGTTATATTCATGTATTTAAATCTTGTGATTTAATATAATAAGGCATTTCTCTTTATATCATTGTACTTTTATATATTACTTATAATTGTTTGCAATGTCTCAAACCATGTTATGTCCCTAGTATAAAATCACAGTGCAGAGGAAATCATGAAGTGTTCATGATGTGAGATTTTTATTGCATGCAAATACCTAAATATCCATGATCATATTATTAACAAAATAGGATATTGTCAATATGGATAGATTATCACATATTAGACTTTTTGATTAGATCAAACAGTAGTTCTCATGAGCTATAAGCATCGAGATACTTGGAGTTAACCTGTAGGTGCTTACTTGGGAAATAAGTACATTGAAGACCCATCATGATATCTTCATATAGATACTTAATCAATGTCAGTGAAAGTATCTCGTCATATCAGTGGTGCAAGTATCTTTAGACTTGAGATCACTAACTATCTCAAATATGAAATGACATATTTTGATGCCAAAGCTTTTACTTTGAACAAGAAGTATAAATAGCAAAGTGCTTGGGTATAGCATGACATATTTGAAGATAGGTAGTAATTAACAAAGGATTTACCACCCCAGATTATAGTGGAAAGTCTATCTCACAAGTCTGATGAGTAATCTTTATTTAGGAATCTTTGGCCCAAGTAAGATGCCATGTGTGAATAGAATTCACAAAGGGCATTTTTAGAATAAAGGTGAAATTATCAGAATAATATGTCTATATCTTAATTAGACATACTTAGTTAAGCTTTGAGTTGACACAAGTTTATACTCTAAATTGGATGGAATAAAAAGATGGTGAAAGGAGTTTATTGTATCATAACTATATAAAGAAGGGTTAAGTCAAACCACTTAACTTTTTGACACTTGGATAGCCATCATGCATGGCTAGATGCCTCTCTTGACTTGTACATGAGTGATATATCAATTGGAGAATTGATATTGATTCAATGAGATTGAATCTATAGAGTCTTAGTTGAACTAGGACTGTATTTCATCTGTGCTACCAAGTTACCTCGGAAACCCCATAAGATCACACACTTAAAGAAGTAAAAAGAGATTTGATGAGATTAAATGTTCTAATGATATGAGATATCATTAGAAGATGAATTAAGAAGAAGAAACAAGCAATTGGGTATGGGACCCATTTATTGATGTGTAATCTAGAAATTAGGATTTTTGGATTTGGGTCTTATTGAGTCTAATATATGTTTGTTCTTATGTCTAATTTATTATGGACTTTTAAAAAGTTAAAAGGGCCTTAAATTAAACCTATTATTAATCCTAAATAGGGCTTAGCTGAGCCACATAGGATTAATGAAAGTGGGGTCATAACATAAGGCGCATAAAGCCTTCCTAAGCCCTATGCGCGGAAGTTTAAAACTAGACTCAAATTCTGGGTTTTTTTTAGGACTTTTAGGTCAACTTTTAATTGTTAAAACCTGAATTAATTAAGGTTAATTGAGAGTATAAAAACCCCCTTTATGTTTCAGCCTCTACACGTATTCTTTAGACACAAAAAAACACATATAAAACTAGAACAAACACTTTGTTTCTTCTCCTTTCTTCATCCATACAGAATTCTTTTTAGCACCTAAAATTCTATGTGCCTCTCTTCTAATTACTTCTTGTGTGGATTACCTTGAAGGTGTTCCCGAAAAGGATCATTATAGTTTGTGACAACCTGATGTGAAGAGCATAAGAAAGGAATCGGCAATCATCACTAAATGGTAAATAACTGAATGTTGCTAAAATATCATTTCGTGATAATTTTAAATCATTCAAGTCCATAACTGTTGCTAGTTTTTCTCAATTTTTAATTTTCTAGTGCACCTGTTCGAGAAAAACCAACACGAGGTATATGTATAGATGAAGCATGCTTAAGTGGATAGGGAGGTAGAGATGTAGTTGGTTGAGATGTTTGAGATTATAGAAGTATTTTCTTTGCAGGTTACTATTTGGGATAGTGTCACCGAATAGCCGTTATGCTGCTAGATTTTTTAAATGAAGACCCCTAATAGTTTAGCCTACTTATGTGATTTGAGTAAGCATGTGTTATGAGGTTTTTATGATAAATAAGATAAAAAGAAAAAAAAAGTTTTCAATAATATTGGTATAAAGAAAGTTTGATATCGATTATATGTTGTCTTCCATCTGGATTCAATAATCAGTTGGATAAGGGGCGTCACGCATACCATCTATAGAAATAATTAAGATCTCTAAGTAATTTTATAATATCGAATATGATCATGTAGTATATAGTAGACTCGGGTAAAATAATATCTCAGTTTTGACATAAATTTTTAAAAGTAAGATAAAAGATTGAGTATAATATTTGAAAAGAAAAATATGATTTGAGTAAGAAAAAATTAAATAAGGTAAAATTATAAAATTGAAAGATTTAATAAAAGCAAAATTTATAAAATTGAAAGATTTAGTAAAAATTAAAGACTAGATGCATATAAAATATAAATATAAAGATTCAATATCTAAAGATAACTATATTAATTGATTTAATTTCACAAAATAAGTCAAATTCATTTTTTATAGAAATCAAATTAATTGATTTAATTTCATATTAATTTTTTAAATATCAATATATTTTGATCACTTTTAAATATTAAAAAATAACATATTCTTTTAAAAATATTATTTTCTTGAAAAATTATGAACAATTATTTATTATTAAAAATAGAAATTGGCAAAAAAATAATAAAAAAATATAAATAAAAGAAGAAAATGATGAAATACTAATAGAAGAGAAGTCGACATGAAATTAATTGGAATTAAGATAAAATAGTTAACGATAAACAACAAAAAAATGCTGTTGAACGGGTATCCATCCTCCCTAGTCGGCTTGCCTATTATTTTTTCGAGCTTGAAGAAGGCATTCACTACTCAAATCTAATCCAGTCTGCTCAAGTTATTATTTATTTTTATTTTACTTAATTTTTTAAAATAGATTTATATAATTTATTCTTATAATCTATTATGTAATTTTATATTTTTTATGCAATGTTATAGTTACTTTTATATACAGTTATTTTTCATATGACATATTAGATAATTTTAAATTTTAAAAACTTATTTTTATAATTTTCTTATTCATATATAATATTATTTTTATTTTTTATTAATTTTTTGATACTAAATAGATTAATTTAGTCTGATTTACAGCCTAATTTTTTTATCTTATCCATCTAAACCCTCTTAATACCTAACTTTACTCTATAATATAGAAAAAATAATATTGATAAATTTACTTTTTCTTTTTTAAAAAATTAATTTAATTCTAATAATTGAAACAATTAAAAATATTTTTTTTTTAAATTCGGGTAATTCAGATTATCATGTTATTCGACCAATTTGGGTTAGTTTTGTATCGACCTGTTTAGGTTTCGGATTGGGTCATTTGTCTTTTTTGGGCCAGATCAAGTTCATGGCAAATTTTTGGGTGGTTTCGGATTATAGTCAGAAATTAACTAGTATAATAAAGACTCAATGTCAAAAAAATAGAATAATTAGAAACCTAAAATGTATTTTGCCTTTTTTCCATTTTTAAATGGGTAATTTGTACAAATAGCTATTAAACTTTGCATTTTTTTTTATCTAATTGGTCACCCATCTTCAATTCAACAACCTCTAAGTTCTATTAGTACTAATGAAAAAAATCATTAGGATATACTATAATAGATTTCTTCTTGTTGCATATCAGTTTAACTTCCATATCAATTTCCTTATATCTTCTTACCCATCTTTACTTATTTTGACATATTTTTCATTACAGTCTCTCTCTAAATTGACATTTCTCTTTTCATCCTAGCTCGCTTTCTCTCTCCTCGAGATTAAACTGCTTCAATAATACTAATAGCAATAATTGTTTGAAATGTATTCCTTTATTTGTTTATTGATTACTTCTTTTTTTTTTTTTTGCATGGACAGAATCTTATATTTGTTTATTAACTAAAATAATAATTAATTTTGTGAAATTAAACTTTAAAGTCTTATAGGAGTATATTTAATAATGAATTTTTAATACTTTTACTTTTTAAAAAAATTTAAATATATTTAATTAAAATTTTTAAAATATTTTAAAAATTTGGAGATATTCAATCAAGACTTTTAAAGTTTTTTTTTTTAAATTTGCAAAAGTCCTAAGATATTTAATCACAAATTTTTAAAAGTCTAAAAAGTTTGCATGTATTTAATTTTGATTTTACTTTTTAACTATAATAACTTTTATGAATTTTAAATACTTTTTAGTTAGAGATATATATATATTCAACTTCGCAATTTGTCTTTTACTCAAAACATAAATTTTTACTCATTAACTTTTCATAAAAAAATAAAAAGAAGCCAGTGCTCAAAGGTTTATAGTTTTTATTTGTAATCATTTCTAAATTGATTTTGCTTTTACCTTTAAAATTGATGTTATTGGTTAACAGATTAGATTCGCTTAAATAAAAAAAATATAAAAGAGTATAAATTTTAATTTTTTTTTTTGTCTGTTTTAAAAATAAAAATTGAGGCATTAAAATTTGAAAATAACATATTATTTAGATTTTAATTAAAATAATCAAAATTTTAACAAATTAATATAAAGAAAATCACCCAATTAAATTAAGAAATAAATATTGTATTTTTATTTCATTATATTTGGATAAAATTTAAATATTTTTTATTAAATAATTAAAAATATCTATATAAGAAAATATAGAGAAAATTATCTATTTTAATTAATAAAAATATAAAAATTTACCATTAATCTTTAATTACATTAATTACTAAATAAAAATTAAAAAAATAAATGTGGTATATTTTTTAGATTATATTTGGATAAAAATAAATATTTCTTTTATTATATAATTAAATATTAGCTATATATAAATAAATATAAAGATAATTATACAATTTATTTAATAAAAAATGAAATTTTATTATTGACATTGGTTACTAAATAAAAATTGAAAAAAATAATATTTTAATAAAAATTAAAATTTTTATTAGTTTTAACAGAAAAACAGATGAGAGGGGCTTAATTAAAATTTCCTGTAAATTTTAAAATTAAATTGTTAAATTTTAAATGATATAATTTTAATTAAAAATTGATTTTAACTTTATATATTATTTTAAAGTTATCTTTAAATGAAAATAAAATTAAGTTAGATTTATACGATGAAAACGAATAATCTAAAATCATTACGTGAAAAAAATAATCCTCCCAAATATTGTACATAAGGAAATAATGTATTAACAAATCACCCAAAATACCATCTCAATAGCCTGTTATTGTTTGAGTTGTAATATGTGGATAATCTCTATGACCTTTGCGAATTTCCTTGATGAGATTGATAATTGGATAATCACTATGTCCTATGCTGGGTCTTTTATTAACTTCAAGTTAAGAGCTTGGGATGGAGAGACGTTAACATAAGGGTGAAAAATTATTCAAAATGAATGTAGATGGATAAGTAGATATGAAAATAAATTTACATGCAATATAACAGAAAATATATATAAAATTTGAAAGATGTTGAAAATGAGTAATTATTTAAATAAAAAATACATAATTCATAGTGTTTTGCGCAAATTATCTATTTTTAGACGAGTCTGTCGCTCGATCTTGTGACAAACCCATCTCCAAACGAAATTGATTCCCGGCTGAGCTTAATCCCACCAAATCCTAACCCACCGAATCCTAACTTTTCCTTAATCTTCCTATCTATTCAATTACCATACCTGCCCTCGCCCATTTGCTTAGTTACCTTCCAACTAAAAGCAAGCTTGCACTTTCAAATGCCACATTTTCAATTAAATATAATATATAATCTTATAAAATCTATAATTAAATTTAGGTAATGTTTTTTCCAATTTCTTATTTTTATAAGTGTTAGTATTATTTTTATCTAAATGCTTCTTAATAGTACACTATATAATTACATATATAAAAAATCTAATAAATAAATTCAAATATTTTATATTATTTGTACTCGTACTATCTTTATTTATTTAAGTAAAAAAATATCAAATTAGAAATTTGAATATTCTATTCAATAAATTTAACAATTTAAATAGATAACTATATAATAATTTAAATATTTGATGCAATAAATTTAATAATATTAATAAGCAAATATTTGATTTAGTAAAAATAAAAAAATATATTTTTTAATATGAAAAAATATGACTAGTATTTTAAATATCATAAAATTTTTTTATTTCTTTATTTAATAAAATTTTTATTTTAAATAAATTTTTAATAAAAATTAAATGTAATTGTGAATGTATTTTTGTCTTAAAAAATTCGCTCATTTATTACATTTTTATGAGTAATATAATAATATAGATATAGATATAAATAGAAATTTTTGATTATTTTTATTTATTAATAATAATAAAAAAATATGATGATAATATAGTTTGAAAAGTTTTCATCTCGTGCTTTTAGATACAGATAGATCACAATACAAGGATCCATCTGTCATTTTAGAATTATATGAGCCCCAAAATCGTAAATTGAAAACTTTCTATAGCACGAGAGAACCCACGCACGACGTAGCTGTTTCGTGGCGCCCTAAGACCGTACGCTTCGGGGACTGAGTCATCAAATAATCAAAATCAAGGACTAATCACAACTGTCCTTACGTGGGCCCAAGAGAGAATCAAAACAAAGGGATAAGGTCAGTGGTTGAGATCTATTGAGGAGGATAACATAGTAAATTAGCGTGACAGGATGATAGAAGTGAGAAAGACAAAAGGGTGTGGAGTAATATTTATTTATGAAAAATAAAAAGGTCTTCTTGAATTTAAAATTTTTGACACAAGCAGTGAGGTAGTGAAAGGACTCCATCACTGGAAGGTCTTCTCCATTTTTTTTTTAGGGTTTTGTGAATTTGAATTCTCTCTATCTGCTAGTGTCTGTTTGAGTTAAGGGTGTGTTTCACTATCTTTTTACGTTTTATTTTGTTGAAAATTTTGGAGCTTTGATCGATTTCTCTGGTTTTCATGTTGGTGTTTGGCTGAGACTGTAGATTTTTTTCCCCTCTTATTGGTTCGTCTTCCGCAATGCTGCCCTGCGTAGGTGCTTTTGACGCTTTTATTTTTTAATTGTTATCTTCTGTGTTTTTTTGTTGATTAATTTGGGTGTTCTCTGTTTTCTTTTTTGTTTTTTAAAAATATTACTCAATATTTGATACGGTATTTGAAAATTCCCTTGCATGCTCTTTTGTGATGAGGTTGAATATACTATTCATGATGTTTTGATGGATTGCGGCTGGCGCTTTTGTCCATCTATCAGAGCTTTTTGTTTATTTCATATTTTATTTATTTTTTCGTCTTTTATTTAAATATGGGTTTTATATTTTTTCTTTTTCTTTTTAATATTTTGTTTTTTTATTGTGCGTTTTAACTTCAGTATCCGTATAATCTTGATCTGTTCTTATGACATACATATTTTTTTTTCCTGTTTGTAGAGTAGCCTCCGGGAAATTTAAGTTCTCGTCTAGGTAAAAGCGATCTGTAATATACTAACTTCTTTGCTGTTGTTGCATGCGGTTCTTTCTTGCATGGGTTTGTGTTTTCTATTTTGGTTTTGATGTTTGACTTTGTATTTGAGGTGGGTTTTGCAGTTTTAGTGATTTTAAATGGGTTTAAAACCTGTTCTGCATTTTGAATTACTACCTTCTTTTTTGTTATGTGTTTTTTTTTGTGTTTTATGAAAATTTTAGTTACGATCACACCATTTGCTTCAGTTGGATGTTTGTTTGGTTTTTCACGTCCTTATTTAAAATCTGGCATATTGCATACTTCGCATCTTTACACACTGTATTTTGGTCTACGAATAGACTTTTTTTTTTGGGTAGTTCATATATGTTGAACTCGCATGGTTATTGTTACATTCTGAAAGATATATTTGTGTGCTGTCGTTATTTGCTCTTCGTTATACTGGGTTTCTGGTTTGTCTTACATCAGTGAATGCAATATCGCCTTTGTTGATGTAGTATTTATTATAATTTTTCACTATTATGTAGTAATTATTATAATTTTCCACTGTTATATAGCTTTTTACAATATTTATTTTATGGTAGAGGAATGTATTGCTTTTAAGGTTTAGCTTGTTTTTTAGATTATGTATTTTTATCTTTTTCTAGTTGCTTTTTAGTATCTCTGTATTTTACTTGGTTATTATGTTACTGAAACAGTTCTTGAGTTAACACACTTCTTTTTTACATTTTAGAAGCTATCTACATGTTGCATATTTCATTTTTAGCTTGTTTATTGGAATCTGTATTTCCTGTTTTCTCATTTTTCCAATTGAGCAATGATATGTTTATTGGTTCCTTGCACAGTGTTCTTTGTTCTCTTTAATGTGGCCTTGATATCCAAGGAGGCCAATTATCAGTAACGTTCAACGTATGGAACTATTTGCCTTCTTTATTCCTCTATTTTTTTTTTGGCATCCCCCTACTCATTTATCCGTTTCATTCCCATCAGGAGATGGATGCACTTGAGCCAAATGGAAGTGGCTTACAAGAATCCTTGCCACCTCCTCCACCTGTTGTTCCACCAGATGTTGTTACACTGCGACCAGATCCTGAACCATTGAAGAAAAAGGTTTCCAGGATTCAAATGGCTAGGCGCGACCTAGCTTCCAGAGGCCAAAAGATACCCCTGCTTACTAATCACTTTAAAGTTAATGTTACCAAAGTTGATGGTTGCTTTTTTCACTACAGTGTATGTTTCAGGCTTTCTTTCTAAATCCAATTTTTTTCTCCCCATGTGGAGAATAGCACCTTGATTTCACCTTTTTTTTATATTTAACTTCCTTTTACCTTGAATAGGTTTCCATATCCTACGAAGATGGCCGACCTGTTGACGGTAAGGGTGCTGGGAGGAAAATAATTGACCGAGTGCAAGAAACCTATGATAGTGAGTTGAATGGAAAGCATTTTGCATATGATGGAGAAAAGAGCTTGTTCACTGTTGGTGCACTTCCACGAAACAAACTAGAGTTTATAGTTGTGCTTGAGGATATCACCTCTAATAGGTTTGCGATCACTTATAAGACTTGTTTCAAATCTGTTATTTTCCATATTTTGGTTTATTTTTTCATGTACGCTTTTGTTGGTTTTGGTTGTCATAACACTGTGGCTTATTGAAACTTTATCTTTCTTTGCTAGAACTAATGGAAATGCAAGTCCTGATGGGCATGGTAGTCCTAATGAGAGTGATAGAAAGAGATTGCGGTGCCCATATCAATCCAAAACATTCAAAGTGGAGATAAGTTTTGCTGCAAAAATTCCCATGCAAGCCATAGCAAATGCTCTCCGTGGATAGGAATCGGAGAATTCTCAAGAAGCTATAAGGGTGCTGGACATCATCTTGCGACAGCATGCTGCAAGACAGTATGTGAACTTGTTAACTTCATTTCTCTCTTTATGTGTAAGCCTGTCACTTTGTCTTGAATCTAGCTGTAACTATTAATCACAGGGGCTGCCTCCTTGTTCGGCAGAATTTTTTTCACAATGATCCAAAAAATTTTGAAAAAGTAGGAGGTGGTGTTCTAGGATGCAGGGGCTTTCATTCAAGTTTTAGAACCACTCAGGGAGGCCTGTCTCTGAATGTTGGTATGATTTCACCACTACTTCATCCTGTTGAGGTTTTCTTCAAATTTTGTTATTTTCCACTTGTTGCCTTTCTTTTTCAGATGTGTCCACTACCATGATCATTCAGCCCGGTCCTGTAGTTGATTTCTTAATTGACAACCAAGGTGCACGAGATCCATTTCAGCTTGATTGGGCTAAGGTAATTAGCTTTATATAACTGCTGGTAGTGTTTAATTGCTGCTCTGAACCATTGATTTCTTGACAGGCAAAACGTATGCTAAAAAGTCTTAGGATAAAAGTTAGTCCCTCCAATCAAGAGTATAAGGTAACTGGGTTGAGTGAGAAGCCATGCAGAGAGCAAATGTATGTAGTGATTCTTTTTGGTGTTTTAAGTATTTCATGATTTTCTTTTTCTGTAAATTTTTTCCTAGGTTTATCTGGTCTTCCATCTCTAAATTAAAAAAAAAATGTTACTTTACATCAGTCTCTCTTTTGCTTTTGCAGGTTCTAATTGAAGCAAAAGAGTGGCAGGGATGGAGAAAGTGATGCAGTTGAAATAACAGTTTATGATTATTTTGTCAATCATCGCAACATGGAATTGCGCTATTCTGCTGATCTGCCTTGCATTAATGTTGGGAAGACGAAGAGACCTACTTATATTCCTATTGAGGTAGGTCGTTGAAGTAATTTTTCTGTGAATGTGTAAACTGAATGCTTATTGTTCAGTGTTTTTATGTTTCTATTGTGTTTGCTTTCTTTTAGCTCTGTTCTTTGGTGTCCTTGCAACGGTATACAAAAGCACTTAACACCCTTCAAAGGGCTTCTTTGGTGGAGAAATCTAGACAAAAACCGCCTGAAAGGATGAATACTCTATCCAATGTGTGTGGCATCCCTGGATTTTCTCCTTATTATATATTACCTTCTATTAATTTATTTGCACCGATATTTTGTATAGGCCTTGAAGAAGAGCAATTATGGTGCTGAACCCATGCTTCGATCATGTGGTATTTCAATCAATACCAGCTTTGCTCAAGTTGATGGTCGTGTTTTGCCTGCACCCAAAGTATGCATCTAGCTTGCTTGTGTGCTTTTGGTTTACCTAGTTATGTCATCCCATTTTTGTTAACAATAAGTTGCATGATAACAAAATATGCTCCAAAGCTTGACCGGTTCCTATTATTAACAGTTAAAAGTAGGCAGTGGAGAAGATCTCTTCCCCCAAAGAGGGCGCTGGAATTTTAATCACAAGGTGCTAGTTTGCATTTCCTTCTTATCATGATTTGGCTTTCTTTCTGACAATATCATTGTTTT
Source organism: Hura crepitans (assembly GCA_948208565.1). Taxonomy (NCBI): domain Eukaryota; kingdom Viridiplantae; phylum Streptophyta; class Magnoliopsida; order Malpighiales; family Euphorbiaceae; genus Hura; species Hura crepitans. The sequence goes on along the minus strand of CANXYI011268403.1, from coordinate 3,116 downwards.
TTCAAAAGAAACTTGTGGAGCCAAGTAAAATAGAGAGATGGGCCGTGGTGAACTTCTCTGCACGATGTGACATTCGTGGTCTTGTACGAGATCTGATGAAATGCGCAAATGCGAAAGGAATCGTAAGTTGCCTCGTATTTTTACTGTTTGATTATGTTTACAAGTATAATCTGTTAACAGAGTGAACCATTATACTTACAAGTCCTTGTTACATAGCCCATTGAAGATCCATTTGAAGTGATTGAGGAGAATCCACAGTTTAGACGTGCCTAACCCACCGTAAGAGTTGAAAAAATGTTTGATGAAATACAATCTAAACTTCCTAGTGCACCAAAGTTCCTTTTGTGTTTACTGCCTGAGAGGAAGAACTCTGACATTTATGGTTGGTGATTCGTTCTTTCTTATGATCTCCATAATGGGATTTTCTTTTGGGCTTTTGTGGTTATTGAGAATTTGTTAAATCTTCAAGGTCCATGGAAGAGAAAAAATCTTGCTGATTTCGGTATTGTCACACAGTGTATTGCTCCTCAAAGGATCAATGACCAGTATCTAACAAACGTGCTGTTGAAGATAAATGCTAAAGTGGGACTGAGCACCCTCCTCCTCTTTTATCTTTTCTTCACTCTTATCCTATTTTGCAATGATCCGCCCGTTAATTTGATCCTTGTTTTCTTGAGTTCTTGCAGCTTGGTGGGTTAAATTCAATGTTGGCAGTAGAACATTCTCTAGCCATACCCCTGATTTCTAAGGTTCCTACTATCATCCTTGGGATGGATGTGTCTCATGGCTCTCCTGGGCATTCCGATATCCCATCAATTGCTGCGGTTAATATTTGTTTCTCTTACTCTTTAGGCTTTGCAAAATTTAAATTTGGAATTTGAAGGTAATTTTGTCACACTTTTTTCTCCATTGTTGCAATTTGTAGGTAGTCAGTTCCAGGCAGTGGCCATTGATATCCCGATATAGGGCATCTGTGCGAACACAATCCCCAAAGGTCGAAATGATAGATTCCTTGTATAAGCCAGTGCCTGGGGATGAAGGGCAGATGAAGGACGAAGGGATAATGAGGTGGAGTTTGGTTCTTATGACTGGTTGATAATTTTTCATGCCTTTGCTGTTCTAATTATAAATCTGGCAAAATTGTCATTTTTATATGTTATTTAGCTGACATTTCCCTATCCTAACTCAGGGAATGCCTAAATAATATTCTTTCTTTTCTAGGGAACTTCTGCTGGACTTCTATACCAGTTCAGGGAAAAGAAAACCCGAGCAAATTATTATATTCAGGTAAATTGATAGTTGACCATGCACATGAAATGCTATAATTTTGTTTCTGTTCTCTAAAAGCAGCACTTAATAGATATTCAATAAAGAAAAGAGAATTTTTCAAGACATTAATGAAATGTATGAAGCATTTGGCAGGTCTTTCTTTTCTTAATTGTTTTAAGACTATTTACTTGTTGATTGTAGTGTGTATGTAGACCGATTTCTTCTACTCTCCAGTCTTGATAATCAATATCGTTTTTGCAGAGATGGTGTCAGTGAATCACAGTTTAATCAAGTGCTAAATATTGAACTGGATCAGATCATTGAGGTTTGATGGACCTTTAGTTAACATGTAGGAAATGCTGTAGTTAATTCTTTTGAAAATTAGCTGTTAGAAACTCCATTAACAAATTTTGCACGCATGCAAGTTCCTTGATGAGAAATGGTCCCCGAAGTTTGTTTTGATTGTTGCTCAAAAAAACCACCATACCAAATTCTTCCAGCAAGGAGCTCCTGATAATGTTCCACCTGGTTAACCTCTACTCATACATGCTTAGAAATAATTTCATTAATGCCAATTTCCGTAACTTTCGAAGTTATTCTTTTCTTTTCTTTTCTCCTTTCTTTTCTTCTGCTGTTGCAGGCACTATCATCGATAATAGAATCTGTCATCCACGGAACAATGATTTCTATCTCTGTGCACATGCTGGAATGATTGTGAGTGCTAACATAGTGCCTTACTTTTTTCAACTTAATTTTGCTTTTATCTATAAAAGCTGGACCAGCCACAAGATTATTTTAATCATATGAATGACTACGGCTGTAGGATCAACCTCAATTTATTTTAATTATATGAATTAGATGACCATAAATAGTAGCTGGCAGCAGTAATATTTTTATGCTTATGCTATTTCTTTTAATTGCATTGTCTAATAGCTATTGAATTTCCTGCTGATTATTTGCCTGAGTTCCCTATTGCTTCAAATTTAAAGTTCACTTTTTATTCTTTTGGCCACTCAGGGCACGTCAAGGCCCACTCATTATCATGTTTTGTTAGATGAGGTTGGCTTTTCACCAGATGACCTTCAGGAACTTGTACATTCTCTATCATATGTGTGAGTATATTTTTGATTTGGTAGAGTTATTGTTCATGAATAATTGTGAAGTGTTGTTTCAATACTGACTTCATAATCGCAGGTATCAAAGGAAGCACAACTGCCATTTCTGTAGGTAAATTTAATACTCCTTGCTCTTTTTTAAGTTCCTATTTATTAACAAGCTCCATGATGCTGGGTTAGCTCTTGGGTGGAAATATGGATCCTATTTCATAGTTCAGTGGAAAGACTAGATAACAAGCAACTAGTGTTATCAAAATGGGTGGTGATAGCACTGTTATTTTTTTGTGCTCTATTCATAGGCTTATTTCTTGTGCCCGTTTTGCGCAGTTGCTCCTATATGTTATGCTCACCTTGCTGCCACTCAGATGGGTCAGTTTATGAAATTTGAGGACACATCAGAGACTTCATCTAGCCATGGCGGCGTTACTCATTTTGGGGCCGTTCCAGTGCCGCAGCTACCGAGATTGGCTGATAATGTATCAAGTTCCATGTTCTTTTGCTGAGGATATATGATGGATGATGTACATGGATTTTTTGTGACTCTGGTTTTTGGATAGAGTTTAGGCCTTTGTGCTTTTTATATACTGGTTGCAAGTACGTTGTCCTTTGTGGTTTCTAGATGCTCACTGCCTTTGACATGAATGACTTTCGATATCTCTAGACAGCATTTTGCTGGATGTTATATATAATGGTCGGTTTTTACGCTTTGAGATGTGCGTGTGCTGAATGACT
>CANXYI011268369.1:0-14789 GCA_948208565.1 Hura crepitans | reverse complement strand
AATCCCTTTAGAATCACAAGAGCATCACTATATATGTTTGCATCATATCATCACATAATTATGTCACATCAACCATTTTGCACATTAGTAAGGCCTAAAACACATGCACCATTCAGCCCACAAAAGCAAAAGGCCTTTAATTTATATGCAAATCACTTTAATAAGCTTTATTAACACATTTCAATGTCATAATATACATCTATGCATCTGAGTTTTCATTAGCTCCACAATTTGCCATTTAAAGCACTACTAAGCCTTATATGACCACAATAACACACATATAAATAATTTGCATTCCAAGCATAATTCTTTCTCATCAATTGCATGCATTCATGCTTTATAATGCATAATGCATCAAGCATTTACATAAAAAGCTACATCTCACATTAACATGCCATTTTACACATAATATTAACACTTATCAATTTGATTGCACATAATGCTTATTTACCTAGAAAAAATCCACATACAAGTCAAGGTGTAACACCTTATACTGGATTATTGAAGAAATCCAATAAATGGTGTACTTCCCACTAGGTCACCCATCCTAAAATTTTTCCCATGCTTAATCGTTTAACTTTTATGGATTTTATAATATTTAATCCTGTCAAGCTCCAAATTCAGTATAGTTTAATCTTATGCACTATTTAGGGTTATACCATTTCAATTATGCCAAGATTGACAAATTACAAGTCTATCAAATATATTCCTAAAATCTGATAGCATAACGGCTGCTCGAGTTTTTAATAAAAATTTTCACACCTAAAAAAAACACTTCAAAATCATATTTCCTCATGTCCTAGACCCTTCTAGTCTCATATGAATCAACCTAACTTCATCACACTTTTAGTTCATCAATATAAGCCTCAGGTTATAATTAATCAATCATAGAGCCTTAGGCTCATAAACCATATCATTAGATAAGGGCATTCACATATACAAGATAATTAGATGGTATCTTATTATAAAATACTACCTAAGACATAAATATAACCTCCTATATGGTACCCATTCCCCACCTATGTACATGAGTGCAAGACTATATACCAGCATATAACAACCTTACTCACTTGTCCTCTAAACCTTAACTATATACACTTTGAGGCTATCTATAGGTTTTGATTACCTGCACACCAAAATTGGTATGCTGAGTGTATAATACTTAGTGGTGAACTTAAACTTTTAAATCATGTCATATAAGTTATAATGCATTTCTACAATAATGCCATTCATTTATCTAGCCAGTTATTATTTCATCAATTAAGAAGACATTTGTCACAATGACTACACTACCCTTCTTGTATGATTATTATTCATTAGTTAAATGATATCTTAACATTCAATCTATTATGAAAATGTATCATTTTTAGTGATAATACTAACTAATTCAAAATCTTAGACCAATGTTTAAACATTATTGTTAAATGACCAACATACCTTTATTCTTGTCTTTAACCCATTTATTACTTATATAGTCATTTACAACCCATAACTTATACATTTAGGCCATTCCTAGATATAATATTCTAGTCCTTTAATTTATCAAGGCAGTTCATGTTATTTATGCAAAATTACCAAAATGCCTTTATGCCAATTCGGTCAATAAATCCTTCATTTACTTGTTATAACCCAAGCAAATCATAGTTTCATATTATTATTATAAATCGCATGCATAGTCATTACGGGTTAAGTTAATAAGTACTGTATATACAAAATTACCAAAATGCCCCTATATATGTACAGTCTAATTATTCAAGTGACTATATATTATGCTTTGTATCATATTCAAATATCACAGGTAATTTATTTTACTTATTTAATTCATTTTAGTTGGTCTGTTTAGAAAGATGACATTGACATACAATGGACCTAGAGGGAATAAAAGAAACTATGTAACGATCCACATCTTAGACCCCAACCGCTGCACCGGCTTGACTAAGTGAATGTCCATAACCAAGTCTGGTTGTCCGACTAGTGCAGTGGTCCTATAGGACCTACATCATTGCATCGGTAATGATTAGGTAAATGTCCACTGCCATGTATGATTGTTCGATTATTGCAGTGGTCCTACAAACCTACGTTGCTACATCGGCAAAGATCAAGTAAATGTCTATAGCCATATCTGATTGTCTGACTAGTGCAGTGGTTCTACTAGTCCTACATCGCTACACTAACAAATATCAAGTAAATGTCTACAGCCATATTTGATGGTTCGACTAGTGTAGTGGTCCTGTAGGACCTATGCTGTTACACTAGCAAAATTAAGTAAATTTCTACAACCATGTCTGACTGTCTAACTAGTATAGTGGTCTTATGGACTTATGCCGTTGCACTGGCAAAATTTAGTGTTTGGTATCAAATGGTAGAGGAGAAAAGTTGTCTATCCAATGAACTAGTACAGTGGCCCTAAGGTGGACCTAGGCTGTTGTATTAGCCCTATTAGAAAAATAGATAGTGTAGTGGTGACATAAAAAAATCCCTAAGTTGATAGGTTAACCCATCTTGTAGGTGTTTAACTAATGGCCTATTTAACCCCAATTTATGTCCATTTCTTTATTGATCAAGTTTTTATAATATTATTAAATCAAAAATAGATAATTATTAATTTTTATAGCACTATTACATTTTACCCCTATCTGATATGGCCACAATTGAGTTGTACCGAGTAGATTTTCATAAAAATTCTTAAGTCTTAAAATTGCCAAAATTTAAGGTATATTATGCTTGATTTTATTCCATGGGCATTTCTCATACAATTGACCTTTGCTATTCAGTGGTATTTTTTATTTAGGTAATGGTTAACTAGACAGTTATATGTCATTTCATCAAGTTTCATTAGCCCATTTTAGATTCATTTCTTAACTCAGAATAGTTTTCACTAGTATTCACACAAGGTTCATAGGCTCTAAGCCACACAATCATTAGGCCATTTCTAAAGCAAAAACATAAGCATCAAAGCCATAAAACATATTCACACAATGAAGCCCCGGTAGGCACAAAAATAGACATCTTGTTTAATCATAAATCATAGCCTTTAAAGGAACCATATAAGCCACTTTTAAAGTCTTGTCCTAATCAAGTTCAAGTTTATTTTCCATGCCACATTTCATGCCATTTAAACTATGTGCATTAGAATCATTTCATGCTATTTAAATTATGTCAAAATACTTACTTTATGTTATATTAATCCCATATAATTACCTAGATTAAGTCAAACAATTTAGGCCATACCATATCCGTTATATGGAACTCTATTACTCAAAACTATTTCTAATACAATGGCAAAGTTCTCATGCCATTTTCATAAACTTCACTCTTAGTTCTTAGCTATTTAATGATTGTGATCATACATTTCTTTGATGTCATATAAGCATACATGTTTCCATTTCATACATAAGTACTTTAATATACATATATTCCCATTTTCATGCCACATCAAATAATTCATACACATTATGTGTCTCAGCCATAGCTTAGGTTCTATCTATTCCTACATATAAAGCCATCCTATCACATGCCACTTTATTATCCCATACACTATAGGCTTAACATACATGCCATTCATCCTAATTCAATGCCTTAATCACACATGAATACTATAAATAATCTTAATTAGTCTATACACACATAACCTTATATGCCTTAAACCTCTCAATCACTCTTAATCCAACATCATCCTAAGTTAATGTCGAGTAAAACCATTGGTATAACATTTAACTAAGAAATATTCTTTAAGATTACATCTAAACTATACATCCCAACCAATTTAACTACAACATAGCCACATTTAAAGTCAATTTCAACTATGCAATTTTAATGACAAAAAGTGAATACTTGATTTCACTTACCTTAATCATAAGAGACGGACTTCCCAACCCACTTCAAGCCTTCATAAGCTAAGAATTCTAGCCCTCTTCCATATTAAAATTAGCCCACTTCTCAAGCCAAATTGCAATCCAATTCCCTTAAAAACCATACAAACACATTCCATTAGGTCCTAAGTAGTCATAGGTAGCCATTTCCCTTCAAATTCACTTAGAAAAACCAAGGAAAACCATAAAGAACTCACCTTGCAAGCTTGCTACCTTTATTGGAACTCTGCTGATCATGCTTCCTTGGATGAATTTTAATTAATTCTTGGAAGCTTCTTTTTCTAGTGATTCCTTTTTTGGAATTACCCTAACAAATAAGGATGATTTTTAGTGGAATTTGTTTTCTAAAATAGGCTGAAGAAGATGATGAAATAGGTTCCCTTTCCCTATTATGGTGTCAATTCTGGCAGAGAAAGAGAAAAAAATTTTCCTTTTATATGAGTGGATTTTTCACTTGTCAAGGCCAATTGCCACTTGTCATAACCCTTGGACCAACTGTCCATGTGTGGGTAGGGCCTATAGCCACCCAAACCATCCCAAAATGGCTTAGTTTGTGGCCAAACTTCATAAATTCGCCAAAATTCAAATGGACCTCAAAAATTATACTGTTTGTTTTAAAATTCATATTTTAATCCTCTCTACATGCTCATAAATTTTTGTGGACAAATTCCTTTGATAGGGTAGTGTTCAAAGTGCCTCAATTTGTGTGCAAAACTAAAAAATTACAAGAATTTGCAAATGATCTTAGAGTTCAAAAATTCTTTCACCAATAGACTCAGTGGGATTTTTGGGCATCAAGGTTTAATATTTTTAGGTCTATCAGGGCATATCCCTGGTCATTTCTAGCCTGACTAAATTTTATGACATAGATCAGTAGCTTATAATCTGAAATGAATTATTGGTTCTGCTAAATCTTTAAATTTTTCCTTTTTCCTTAAGTTAAAGTCCCTTGAAGTTTCATAACTCGTACTATTGCCTCAATTTATGTGTAAGTGACCCTGCACCCCGATCACACTTCTCGGACCTAATGGCATTACTTATAAAGCCTCAAGACACAGGCATTACACAAGGTGGCATTTGACCATATCCATATGCCCACACTTATGCATTTGAACATGTTAAATCAGTCATAATTGTATTTATCCCATTTTCTCCATACAGTACTCATACAACCTCTTTATGCTGCAAATGCATCTAAATCATGTCATTTTCACTTTAAAGTCATTTGACTATTACTATAAGCACACAAACACATTATTTTCGTCACATGTAAGCATACATAATGGAATTTACACCATTTTCCCCATATATTACTTACACATCCTCTTTATGCCACAAATGCATTTAAAACATGTCATTTTAACATTAAAGGCATTCGACCCTTACTATAAGCACACACATATTCATTTCATCACAAGTAAGCATACAAAATGGTATTTGCACTATTTTTCCCCATACATTACTTATGCATTCATTTTAAGCAATAATAGCACATAAATTATGTACCTAGCCTAAATGACACATTCAGCCCCCTCATGTCATACACTCATTATTCATAAAACAAATTTATACCATCCAACATTACCATTTATCAATATTGAATTATCTCATGCATTAAACTCCTAATTGCCATTAATGCATTAATATGCCATGAATACACATAATGAATTTTCATGCATTTCTATTCATTTTAAAGTGATTACACATACCAAAATGTGTTGTCAAGTACCCTCAAATTTTTCCTAGGCCTTCTCCTTATGTCGAAAGCCCAGTTCAAATTCTCACCTATAAATTCAAATAGATTCATTTTTAGAAAATCTGTATAAAATTAAATAATTAACTAAAAATTAAAATGACCTTATAAATAGCTTAATGGGCACCTTAGAGGCCTAAGAAAAATATTAAAATTGAAAGAAAATTACTAGATTGCAATATGGTCACTATTCACTTAGGGAAGGAAATCCCAGTTCCTCCCGAGATTCTTTGCCAAATGAGCCATTCTTGGTGCTTACAAGTTCCTCTCGAAATATCTTAACTATCAAGATATATTTTTTTTAAGAGGGTGTCGAAGGAAATGAAGAAAAAGGAGAAGAAAGAAAGGGGGAGAGGGTTTCGGCCATGTTGGAGAAAGAAGAAGGGAAATAGAGGGAATGAAAATGATTGAAGGAAATGGAAATGTGGGGTATTTATAGTTTTTTGGAAAATTATTTTATTTTGTTTTCATAATTTATTTATCCTCTCTAGAAGAATCAAAATTCCTCATTATAGGTTTCTAAAATTAGGTAAATTCGAATCCCGTAAACCCCTAAAGAATTGGGCTCAAAGGACAAAAAAATCAAAAAAATTAATATATATTCTTAGCCGAAAACTCAATAAAAATACTTCCCAATATCTAAAAATTTTGATTCCAAAGTCAATGGTCTATTTGAAATATTTCAGTACCAAGTTGTAAAATTACTAGATTATTTTGAGCAACTTTTGAATTATTTTACAGTTCAACTTTGCCTCTAACACTATTCACAAGACACTGACATAAAATCTTATTTGGCATTTTTAACCATCCAAATGACTTTGGATTGGCTTTAAACATTACTCTAAATTCTCTTATAATTAATACTCCCTATTGGTACACTTAGTGTGACTCGAGTTTTGAAAAAGCACTATTCACCTTTAAAAAGTACTATTCATGAGAGTCGGGATTTTTGGGTCGTTACAATCATGGTAGGCTCACACTTATATGCTTTTATTATTACACATACTACATCACTCATGATCATAAACATATAAGGAGCAATGTACATCCATATCATGCTTAACATAAAGCTTGGTCATGCATGATTACATCATAAACCATAATATCATTCATGCATTTCTTCACTTTGCATAACTTAGCTCACATGCATATGTCCACCTAGCCATTCATATACATAATTCATCATCTGCACGCATTTTATGCCGATTCACACATATATACATTCACCTAAGCCATTCAACCATCATGCCTCCCAATATTACATAATGCCCTTAATCATATCATACCATATTCCTCTTGTCCAAAAAGGCAATTATAGTAAATTATGGATAAATATCACACATAACACACATATAGGACCGATACATATATATGCCTATATAAAGCCAACTCATATAGGTGCATTATCAAATGGCCCATTTAACCATAATGCCATCCAAGCTCTTTAAAACCACCATTTTAAATATCTAACATCATACACAATATCAAAAGAGATAGATAAATCAATTCATAGGCATACATTATTATTATCATGTATAATATACAACTTACATACATATACATGCATGTCAACATTTCACAACCCATTAACATACATCATTCTTATCATTCTATCACTATTAATGATCCCAACATACTCACATAATATCATTAAACCTAATTTAATGCTAATTACTAGCAAAATTATGCATTTAGCACATAATTACTATTAATTACATAATATGGAAAATTGAGGAATAATTAAATTTCTCATAACTTATGTCGACTACACGTACCAAGAGAGTTGAAATAGACCCTTGAGCACTATCTACCCCTTGCTCTTCCCTTTATCACATATTTTGTCGATTTTCTCAACTGCCTATTATAGATTTAATACAAAAAATTTGTAAAAAAAAAATCATAGGGACATTAAAACATAATACTGACTACATAGACAAGATCTTAGGCAACTAAAGACATGGGAAAATTATCAAACTTAAATATTTCTTACCTAATCAATCTTGAGTTACTATTTATCGAGATGAAAAACCATGTTTTTCTTTTGATTTTTTATGTAATTCGAGGTGAAAACATCTTCTTGATCTACAAAAATTCCAATTTTACCACCAATAGGCTAATTAGAATTTTTGAGTACTAGGTTGTATTAATCCAAAAAATTTTTGAGCAACTTTTTGAATATTTTATGGTTCAATTAAAATTAGGTCACTATTCACATGACACTGCCGTAAAACTCTTTTTGTGTTTTTAGCCAACTAAATGGCTCTAGTTTTATTTCAAACATCACACAAAATTATTTTATGATTAATACTTTCACTCGATTACTTTAGTGTATCCCGAGTCTTGAGAACACTATTCATATCCTAAGAAAGCATTATTCATAAGTCTAGATTTTTAGGGTGTTACATTTCTTCCGCTCTTAAAGGAAATGTTGTCTTTGACATTACCTAACTCAAACAATAGAGGATTTGTTCTTTCATGTGAGCTTCTATTTCCTATGTAGCCTTTTCTTTCCCATGGTGCCTTGCCTCTAGAGAACATTCACAAGAGGTACTGACTTCTCTCAAAGCTCTTTAACCTGTCTATCTAAAATCCTTATAGGTTCTTCTTCATAAGATAGATTTAGACAAATCTCTACTTCTTTTATTGATAGCACATGTGTAAGATTTGATCTATATCTTTGAAACATGGATATGTGAAAGAAATTATGAATTTACTGAAGTTCTGGTGGCAAAGCTAGTTTATAGGCTATTGGCCCCACAAGTTCTGCCACTTCATATGGCCCAATAAACATAGGCTTAACTTTTCCTTTATGCCAAAATGTAGAACCTTCTTCTAAGGTGAAAATTGAGAAACACTTTGTCTTCCACCTCAAACTAAACATCTTTTCTCTTTGGATTAACATAAGACTTTTATCTATCAAAAGCTACTTTTAACATTTCTCTGATGATCTTCACTTTTTCCTTTGCATCTTTTATCAAAACTAGTCTCATGAGCTTAGTCTCATTGAGATCATTCTAGCACAAAAGAGTTCTACACTTTCTTCCATACAATACCTCGTAAGGAGCCATACAGAAGTATGCTTAATAGCTATTGTTATAAGCAAGCTTCACCAATGATAAATGGTGATCCTAGCTACCCTTGAACTCGATGGCACATTTCCTCAACTTATCCTTAAGCGCATGATAACCATGCTTCAAAATGAGTATGGCATCATACATAACTTAACATAACATCACTAAAGTATCAAATGGTTACCTGAATGACTCTTTCTAACTTTTCGTCAGTTTAAGGATAAAATGCCATATTGAAACACAATAGAGTATCAAAGGCATTATGAAACTTTTCTTAAAACCTCAATCTAGATCCTAATCAGATATGATAGAATATGGCACTCTATGTAACTTGATGATTTAATCTATGTATAACTTAGTAAGCTTCTCTCAAGAGTAGTTTATCCTTACTAGTATGAAAAGAGCAACCTTGGTCTAACGATCTACCATAACCCATACTAAATCATATTTGCTCCTAGTCATAGGCAACTCGACCATAAAGTCTATAATGGCCTTATCCCATTTCCATTTTGGAATTACTATAGGATGAAGCAATCTAGATAGAACTTGATGTTTTGCCTTCACTTGCCAACAAGTAAGGCATTTGGTCACAAACTCGGATACATCTCTTTTCATAATGGGCAACCAATATAACAACTTCAAATCCTGATACATCTTTATGCTACTTGAATACATAGAATTGAGAGTACTATAAGCCTCTTGTAAAATATGATTCTTCAGTTTTTCCATACCTAAAACATAGATCCTATCATGGTAACACAAACAATTATCACTTTTGATTTCATACTCAGTAGGAATCCCCTCTTGGATAACACTTATAACACTTAGCAACCTCTGATCATCTCTTTGACAATCCTTGACTTACTGTAGAAAATTAGGCTTTATTTGCATCTCTACTAATAAAGCATCATCATCCATATGCTATGGTCTGACATTGATAACTCTTATGGCTGCCTTGAACTTCTTGCCAATAGCATCAGCCATAACACTAGCCTTTCCAGAGTGATAATCAATCAAGAAATCATAATCTTTTATCAACTCCATCTATTGCCTCTGTCTTAAGTTTATCTTTTTCAATGTTAGAAGATACTTCAGACTTTTGTGGTCAGTGTAAACATAGCACTTCTCACCAAAAAGATAAGGCCTACAAATCTTCATAGCAAGCATAATAACTACAAGCTCTAAATCATTAGTAAGGTAGTTTTTCTCATATGGCTTCAATTATCTCGAAGCATAAGTGACAACTTTGCCATCTTGCATCAGAACACAACCCAACCCATTATGAGATGCATCACTATATATGGTGAAGACCATCCCAAAAACTAGCTAAACATGAATTGATGTTTATATTAATATGACCTTATGCTTGTTAAAACTCTATTAACATCTTTCATTATAGATAAAGTTAACATATTTCCTTAATAGATGATTCATAGATGTTGCTATAGAAGAAAAACCTTTAATAAAATGTCTTTAATATGCTGCAAAACCAAAGAAACTACAAATCTCTATGCTATTCTTAGGTAGCTTTCACTCTACAGTTGCCAAAATCTTACTAGGATCAACACAAATCCCTTTTATAGTAGATATTTGCCCAAGAAAAGACACTTTACTAAGCCAAAACTCACATTTGCTGAGCTTAGCATACAACTTCTCATCACTCAGAATCTTTAAAACTATTCTCAGATGTTGTCCATGATCATCTTTACTCTTTGAGTAAACCTAGACGTCAGTGATGAAAACCACTATGATTGGTTAAGATACTTATGACACCTTTTACCCAATATGGATGCTAGCTGATCGTCAAGCCTGATTAAGGTGTGCATACATATCGAGATATCAAAACTCAACTAGCCATTTAGTCATTATTAAACATTCTTATTTAAAATCATTTTGTACAAAAATATAAGTTTTCAAAAACCCTTTTATATAGTTTTACTTATTTAAAATTTGGAATTCTTATGCTAAAAATTCGATAGCATAATGGTTGTATCGGACACTATACCTAAATTTTTAAATAGTAACATACATAAGAAAGGAAGCTTCTATATCTCAATCGCACACTTTAACTAACTCAATGTGATCCTTTGATCACTCTAGCAGCACACAATAGAGTACATGATTTCTTAACCTCAAGAAGAGATATTATACAAAGTAGCATGCAAAAACAGTTAATATAGCTCATACATTTTGAAATCCCTTTTTACAAAATAATTACACTTGAATGCATCCTATACATCACATCTATTTATAAATAAAAGCTTTACTAAAGTAAAGCTCTCTCTTTGATGTCTTGATATCCCAAGGCTTCTATTATCAAAACATCTTAATACCTATGCATCATCAGCAAATAACACATTAAGCATATTACTTAGTGGTGAAATCAAAATAATATGAGCTAAATATCATTTTTTCATGCCATAATTATATGCCAACCATTAACATGCAAAATCAACCAACATATTACATCATATGCAAATAAATGAGGATTTGTAGAATTTAGGATCAATATGACATATACCATACATACCTAACTTCTTGTTATACAAACATAGCAAAAAGACAAATAAGATCATCTATTTAAACCATACATAGTTTTATTGATCATTTTAAGCCATAACATGTATAATGTTTATTTATGTTGTTTGCCATCTTGACTTTACTTATGCCTATGGGGATAACCCCAAACCTATGGATAACGGGATCATAACTTATGTAGTTATCCATATTTTGGACCAATCAACTACTTCACAAGCATAGTGCAATGTTTAATGTGATTTATGTGGTTGCACCTGCATGTACTCAATGTAATAGCCCCTATAGGACCTTTCCCAATGGCTTTATGTACTAGATCTAAAGATCATAGTACATATATCAGCAAGTACACTACAAGTGTTTTTAGACCCCATCTAAGCACTGAAGTGCCTTAGCAACTGCTATATCCCCAAGCTGACTGGTTAACCTATCCATTTTCTAGGTTGTTGCATCTCATGGGCTAAAAACCATTTTATTTAATTCCACCTCATTAAATAAGCTAACAAAATTTTTAACATGCATATTTTAGCCATTGAATGACTAAAATTGCTTAACTAAATAAAAAAAAGTATATTGAGCCTTTATGCCCATTTTATAAGTCATTGTGCCATATTCATAACAATTACATTTTTTTCCATCTAATATATGAATTTTGGGTATGTATTTAACTTGAACACACTCAAATATGGTCATAAAATTCTTTTGAGTCATTTTATGCCTTAAGATCCATTAAATTCTCTACTTATGGCATATTGTGCTCTTAGGAGCTTTTTTTAGATTCATTTTGGGTTTAAGACATATTTAGGTCATAAGCTTTATTTCTCTCATGACTTGAATCATATTCATATTTGAATATATGAATTAAAGCATGCATACACCAAATCTTTCATAATTCATGAAACATCATGTATATCACCCATTATAGGCCATTCAGCCATGAATAGTTATTTAGGCCTTTTTAGCTCTTCCCACATCTCATTCTCAATAAGCATTCCATGTGTCATTTATCACATTACATGGTTATGTACACATGAAAATATACATGATATTTCATTTTTACTCATTATTTCAACTAATAAAATAACATTCTTTAATTATTCTCATAATACTATATGTGACCATATTATATCATTTAACCATATAAATCCAAGTTAAAACCACATCATTCAGCCAGCACTCATGGCAACCTCCAATCTCATTTTCATGTCCTCCAAAATGTTCCTTCCATTATAAAACTTGAACTAGGAGGAATAAAATAAATTTATCTATCTATGCCGTGCACACACATACATACATAACCTAAACATAAATAAAATAAATCTCATCATAAAAGCTCAAACACATCCTTATGGCACTTAAACTATTTGACCCATAATTATAAAATGGCTATAAAATGCACATGCCACACATACATCATGCCAACATTATCAATATACCAAATGGCACATAACTAACTCACATAATGCAAAAAATGGTATTTTTCACCTAATATGCACATACACCCATCTTGGCATATAAGGGCACTTAGCATTCCTAAGGCCTCCTCTTATGTTCATACATTCTTAACTATGCCAAACAAGCAAATTAATCACATTTTATGTTCATATAGCTTTAAATTCTCAATATAACTATTTATACCTTATTATGTTACACATTAATCCCTCAATAGCACATACAATATACTTTCACTTAATATCAAAGCCTTTTAATTATTCAAATCATCCTAAAACATTTATTACATGTTATAGCACATAATTAATACATGTCATTCATGGTCATACTTCTATTTAGGGATTAAATGCATTTTAGGAATATTATGGGAATTTAATGATTATAAATGAAAATTATTATATTGTTTCAATTACACATACTCAAACAATGAAAGAGGTTCCTAGAGATCTGTCTATGCCTTGGCTTTGCCTTTATTGTGGTTTGGTTTCAAATTTCTTAACATAAACCTGGCAAAACATCAAAAATCCATAATAAACTGACTATAACACTAAAAATTAATCTAAGGCCATTTATCAACTCTTGGGCACCTCTACTATCTAGGAAAATTCACAAAAGTCAAAAAATCTTGCTCAAAAATTTTGTGGTTACTGTTCACAAGGTTGTCAAACCATGAAAATTGAGCACCTATTTCTAAAATTTCTACTTCCTAGATGACTTTTAGGGCATGGAGGCTCTATTGTTCAATTTTGGTGTGGTGATTTTGGCTCCAAGGGGAGGAATGAAGAAATAAAAATGTAGAGGAAGAGAGGGAAAGGGCGTCAGCTAGTTGTACTGAGCAAGATGAATAGTAAATTTGATTTCTTGAGTCAAATTTGACTATTATGCTCTCTCTCTCAAATTTTAATTCTATATCATATTTCCCTAATTTTTCTTCCATATTGAGCTAATTAAATTTCCATTTTTAGTGGAATAATTCACTTTAATTATTCCCTAAATGCCTCTAAAAAATAGTGCTAAAAATGTTAAAAGATAATTAATTTTATTATTTTTATGTTGCCCATTTTCTAGAAAAATTGCTTCCTGCTGTTGAGAAATTCCAATTTCAGTGCCATTAGACTCAAAACTTTAAAGATTCAAATTGTATAATTTTCATAATTTTTTAAGCAATTTAAAATTTAATTTATAGTTTAGTTTTACCTTGGTCACTATTCCCAAGACACTACCATAAAAACTCTCTTAGAATTTTTAACCACTCTAATGTCTTCAGATTGATTTCAAACTTTACCCAAAATTATTTTATGACTAATAGTTTCCTTCACTATCTTTAGTGTATGTTGGGTCTCAGAAACATTATTCATCATGGGAAAGTATTATTCATAATTATCAAGATTTTTGGGGCATTACATTTCTTTCCCTCTTAAATAAATGTCATCTTCGACATTAAAGTAGTACCTAATTCAATTAATTATGGGTATTTCTCTTTCATTTGAGCATTCATCTCTTAAGTTGCATTTCCATCCTATGGTGTTTCTAAAGAAACTTTACCAAGGGTGTTGTCTTATTCCTTAGTTTTTCACTGCTCTGTCAATAATCCTCACTAGTTCTTCTTCATAAGACAAGTTAGGATTGACTTCTATATCTTCTATTGGAAACACATGCATAGGATTCGACCTATATCTTTTGATCATGGAAACATGAAATACATCATGGATCTACTGAAGTTCTAGAGGTAAAGCTAGTCTATAGGCTACTAGCCCCACACATTCAATGATCTTGTATGGCCCAATAAACCTAAGACTTAACTTCCGTTTCCTCCCAAAACACAAAACCTTCGTCCAAGGTGAAACCTTGAGAAAAACTTTATCACCTACTTCATATTACACCTCTTTCCTCTTTAAGTCTATATAGGACTTCTATCTATCAAAAGATGCTTTCAAGCACTCTCTAATGATCTTCACCTTTTCTTTTGCATCTTGTATCAAGTTTGCCTCCATGAGCTAAATTTCATTGAGCTCATTCCAACACAAGGCTATTACGCACTTTCTTCCAAATAAGGCTTCATAAAGAGCCATGCCAAGACTCACTTGATGACCATTGTTATAAGTG
>CANXYI011268352.1:0-15169 GCA_948208565.1 Hura crepitans | reverse complement strand
TTAGTAACCAAGGCAGTCGTTATGCTGCCCGAATTTTCATAAATGTCTGGTAGCATCTGATAGGAATTTGAACATACCAAAATAGATAGTAATTAGGGAATAAAGGATCAAATTGGACTAAAGGAGGTATTTGGTCAACCTTAGTCAAAGTTGGGTAGAAGTTAAATGAAAGGCCCCCGAGGAAATCTTATGATGGGCGACCTCAGTGGGAAGTGACACGCCTTGCCTATTTCAGGTAGAAATGGGTAGGGGATGTTACACATAGAGATATAAGGACGAGTTTATATAAATTTATGAAGTGTTTTTATTGGATTTAAAATTTTTTTGAAAGTGCCTCAAACAACTATTATGCTATTGAATTCTTAGCACGAAAGTTGTAATGGTTTTAGACTATTGATTATTATTTTATGGTATATTATCTGTAGAATTATACATTTATTTCAGTATAAGATGCAACTTTGAGTTATAGTGACAAGATAAGTTGGTTTGAATTTAAAGGTCGCATGATGCTTCTTACATAGGTTCGTCAACCGGATCGGGTAAGGGGCATTAAAAGTGTATAGCCTTAAAATGACCTAGGTAACTCTATGATGCTCATTATAGACCAAACCATATCCAATAGGGTTTAATTTCTCCTTTTAGATACACTGTTATGTTTTGGTGTATATAGAGGAGTCCACTAAGACAATATACCATTATCTCTCAAATAGTTCTGAAATTCATGAGTTAAATATTCTCTACCTTAATCAAATCAAAGTGTTTTAACACTTCTACTAAGTTGTTTCTCAACTTCATTTCTAAATTCTTTATACCTTTCAAAGGCTTCATATTTGTACTTCATCAAGTACACATACCCATATCTAGAATAATCCTAGATAAAGATGATAAAGTAGAGAAACCCACCTTTTGCATATGTGGTCATAGGTCTACAAAGTACAAAAGCCCACTAGTACATTCAACTTTCTCACTAAAAGGTGTCTTTGTCATTTTCCCTAATAAACATGACTCACATGTTTCAATTGATTTATAATCAAATGAGCCTAAGTTAGCTGACTTGTGTAAATTAGACGTGAACTTCTCATCTATATGGCCTAAATGATAGTGCTACAAGAAATATGGTTTCAGGTTATCTACCTTTTACTCTTGGTATTAATATTATAGAGCTCTTTTTGATTATTAGGAACATAAATTCTATTAACATTATATCTAGAAGAATATAAAACATTGTCTTTAAAAACTGAGCAACCCTTTATCTTGTTAATGTTAATATCAAAATCTTGTTTAGCAAGATAAAGAAATAATGTTGTTCAAAAAAGTAACAAAATAACAATTATTAAGTTCTAATACTAATCCCAAAGGCAAGTACAAATGATATATTTTTATTGCTAATGCAGTAACCCTTGCTCCATTTATCACTCATAGGTCTACATCACCTTTGTTAAGCATCATATTGCTCTTTAGTCCCTACATATCAGAAACAAAATGAGAACCACAATTGGTGTCTAATACCCATTTGTGATTATCAATAACAGTACTAGTATTAATCTCAATAACATTAATACATAAGGTGAAAGCATCTCTATACTTCTCCTTCAGACAAGAATCAAAGTAAGTCTTGTAATTTTGCCTCTAATGACCATTCTCATCATAATGGAAGCAAGTTGCTTAGAGCTAGTCTCCTTGGTAGCAACAACACCAGTAGGCTATTTGCCCTTGCATTTCTTCACCCTACCTTAGGCTTTGGTTGTCTTCTTTGTCTTCCCTTTCTACTTCAAAGTAGAAGAATCCACAACCATTATTGCTTGGAAATTCTTTCTCATAGCATCCTCAGCAATCTTAAACATGTTTAGCAACTCAAAGATCATTATCTAAATCTTATTCATTTGATAATTAGGTATAAATTATTCATAACTATCTGGCAATGATTGAAGGATCAAGTTTATGCTTATATCATGATCCATCACAAAGCCTAGAGCACTTAACTGGTTAATATACCATTCATCTTAAAACCATGATGAACAGTTAAAGTCCCTTCCACTATTCTATAGTGGAATATAGCCTTAGATATCTCATATCTTTTGGTTTTACTCTGCTTAGCAAATAGTTCACATAAGTGAAATAGAATGTTATGAGCATTCATATGCTCGTGCTACTTCTGTAATTCAAGAGAAATGGACACCAATATAATCTAGGTTCAAGTCCTCTAAATGTTTTAGTTATGCTAATTAAGCATCAGCATCAGCAAAATCCTTAAGGATCAGTGGTAATAGCTTCTCTAATACATAGCCCAGCTTCTTACTCCTAAGAACAAGTCTTAAGTTTCGAAGCCAAACCATAAAGTTAGGCCAAGTTAATTTATTAGTATCCAAGATTGTTCTCAAATTCATGTTTGATGTACTCATGATGCAGAAATGACAACCATCATGTAAAGATTGAAACATGTTAGAGTATGATTATGTACATGAATGCATTTTATAAGGTCTTTTATAAAATCCATATGTGTTCCCACTATTTTATTGTGAACCAATAGACTCATATTGATCCAATAAAATTAGGTGGTTTTCCTAGTGTGATAGTAGCCATCTCTCATTAAGGTTGAACCTTGGGTCTACCCAACAAGCCTAAGCCATAACATAAATGTCATATGCAACTACTGATCATTGGATCACCAATTCATGGTGCATATGTATCATATACATAATTCCCTAATCTTGCCTCTAGAACCGTTAACTTTAGGTTTGACCAATAAACTAATGGACTATCTAAGATGGACCTATTAGTATAGTCATAACATATTCAATGTAGCGTGAGCTTAGGTTTGCCCAAAAATCCATCACTAAGAAAAACTCTAGTTAAAACTATGCTAATAGAAGGCTTGCAAGTCTTAATATTTAATTTGATGGATTTATTCCATTTTAGTCTCATCAAGCTGCATACTTTGGTATTCTCATCCAAATAGATTTCACATGCTTTGGCATTTAATCATATTAAATATATGGTCTAGTTATGGACTTTTACTACATTGATTTCCTCAAGCCAAAGGAAACTAATTTGGGCTAGACACTTAATAGTTATGTATGAATTACAAACCCAAAAAGAAATAAGAAGAACTTTATTAGATATTTCTTCTTGGTCCTTCTTAGTGGGCCTTCTTCTCCATTTTGTTCCTTGAATTTCATCATCCCATTATAATCCTATGTAATCTAATTACCTATCATTTAAATTAGAAGACCTCATGTTACATGTGAGGGGATTTAGATAAGAAGAGAAATATAAATAGAAATAAGAGAAAAGACTTGACACACAAGGTCAATTTCACCAAAATAAAATTCATGCAATGCAAGATCAATCACATTGGTCTTTTCATCCATAATTATCCATCATGCCAATCATATACCCTTAAGAAGAATTTCTAATGCGTTGCATATATTAAGCTTGGAAATTTCAATTACGATCAATTATCAAAATTATAACACTCATAAAACTAGTTTGGGTTTATTTTTATAGTCATAGTCAAAATTCATATTTCTTTGATGCAGAATTAATCAAATTAATTATGAAATTTAATTATTGATCCACATTAAAAATTAAATTATATCTCTCCATTTTATAGAAATCTAATCTCATTAGAATTCAAGTAATCATATTACTTTAAGGCAAAAGACCTAGAATCAAATCTAAGGTTTCATAGGAGAAGGTTATACACATAGAACATCCCATTTTATTCAAGTCTTTTTTTGATAACACTTATCTATATTAGACCAAAATAAAATTTATTCCAAATAATTTATTAAAATCCTAACATATTAGAAAATTAAATTAATTTAGGAATTAAATTGGATGTTCTATACTAATCAAGTTTTAAACACTCTAAAAATTGATTTTGTTGTACATCACCATAAATCTGAAATTTGACCAGTGAATTTAGCATTAATTTTATTTAATTAATTTCATGATGATATATAACATATATTTCAAGAAATCCAAAATCCAATCACATTGAATTTTAATTTAATTAAAAATCTTTAAATGGTAATCACTAAGAATCGCATTCTATGTGAATAATTCAACCATTTGTAACTCAGATTGAGAAATTGATCCAAACCACTTAAGATCATTTCTAGTAATCATTGACACATTTTTAAACCTATAATGATTAGTTCTATCAAATAAAAATTAACCTATAAGTCATGAAACTCATGGCCAACAAAGGAGATAAAACTAAACATTACATAATGCAGAATTGCAACAATCTCGACTATCAAGCAAGTTAATAAATCTCATTCATATCCAAATGAATTTTACCACTTATAGACCTTTAACCTCATAAGTATCATATATTTATGAAAAATTAGTTCTAGAAATATTAGAAATTAATCGTGTCAATTTGCATAACAATTGTGCAATTTCTGTTTTAGCACCACTCTAAAATCCAAATTTTTTATTTAATTAACTTATATATTCCTCCAAATTAATTTTCATTCATATTTTACTAGAATTAAAATGGCACTTTAATTCACCATTTAACATATTAGATCAATAAATAAATTAATTGAATCAATTATGCATGAAATCTAAGGCTAGAGAGCCTCCTATGTGCATAAGAGGGTTCTTTCCTTCAAAATTTAACTATGACATAATATTTAATCATGCTAAATTAATTATAATCTCTTTAAAATTAATTTAAACATATATATTGAGAATTTTTACACACCATTGAATGGAAAAAAATTAAATATCACATGTATGATTTAAATCAACCATAATCAAAATTTTTGAAAATTTGATTCTTTTATGGAACCTGGCTTTGATACAAATGTTGGTTTCCCGAGATATATGCAATAGAATTTAAAATTTTTCATGAAAATTAAGCATCAATTTTAAGACCCAAAAGAATTAAATCATTATTTACAGTTCACTAGTAGCATTTAAATGTTTATCATAAACAACTTTTCACAGATTCCTTCTTTTGTTCTTTGCATAGGTTTATTGTAAACCACAATGTTCTTTAAGATTGGGAGCACCTATAAGGTATTTAGATGTTGAGATTAAGGAGTAGGTGTGTAAATTGCTAGGGGCTAGTAAGAAAAATACACAGATGAAGAAGAAAAAGTAAAACAAAAGAGTTTTGTGCTTGATATTTGTGTGAAATAGAGTCTATGGCTGCTGCAATCAAGTCTATTTATATCTTAATAAACCTTATATTAGGTTTTAACCTTTAAAACCATACCTAAAGCCTACAAAAGAGCCACACATTTGGGCCCTTTTTTGTTCTACACATAAAAGCCTAAAATTAGGCTTATAGGCATATGCACATAGACCTTTGTGGATTTTTTAATATATGGCTCAACAAGGCCACAATTTTAGCCATCAAGTAGCCTAATTTATGGTCTTTTTAACCTTAAAAGGTCTAATAAAATTATATATCAAATACACAAACAACTTGACTCAATAAGGTTTAGTTTTGGAAACCCTATTTCTTATTTTCTAATCTGTCAGTAAGCTCAAAGCATAATCATTTCCTTCATTTCTTACATTTGTCCTCAGTTGTTATCTCATATCAACATGCCATTTAAACACTTTGTATAATGCTAAAAAATCCTAAGTTTGGTAAACAATGCTTCCCAAGGCATGAATAGTGTTCCTAATGTCCAAGACACTAAATAGACTGAATGAAAGTATAAACTATTTAGAGATCATTGGTAAATTTTGAAATGGAAATGAGATCATTAAGTGGGTTAAAAAAAATAAAAGGAATTTTTATGACAGTCCAATTTTATTTAGAGCTTAACCAAAATTTTTGAGCTTTCACTTGATTTAACTAAGAAGTTCACAACTTGATAATTAAATATTATAAAAGGAACTATGGAATGAAAATCAAAATTTTTAGAAGTCGAGAAAATTTATAAATTTAAATAATGGATTTAATAAGAGTAAAAGGAGGATATAATTGTAAACAATTATAGAAGAATGATGTAAGGGCATTTCTTGCCCAAAATATTTTTTAAGCATGAAATTTAGCCATATAAAAAGAAAGAATTAAATAACATGAAAAGAAAAAAAAAAGAAAATGAAATGAAAGGAAGAAGGGATTGGAAAGAGAAGAAGAAAGAAAAAAAGAATGGCAAAAGGAAAGAAACTAAAAAAGAGAAAAGAAAAAGAGAGATAAAAAGAGGTAGAGAAATAGGTAGAAAGGAATCGCATAAGTAAAGGAAGTGTGGATGATGTCCCTCCACGAGGTAGTTTACCTATTCATAAGTGTGAGTTGCCACCCAGGTGTTCAATTTAGGAAGTAAACCAAAGAGATTTTTGTGTTCAAGAATTCCTCTTATTTATGCCCATTATTTAATATCAGTCTTGTATCTCAATGGTTCTAATTTTTATCAATTCCCTCAAACATGTGATTATTGCTATCAAAATAAACACATTTGTGCATATAAACCAAATAAATATATTATACATTTAAAGTAAATAAAATTATACACATCTGACATACATGAAATGGGGCTAATTTATTAACTCTAGGACATTAGTCCAAAATCACTTTATTAGATGGAGGGAACATTGGTTCCTAATAAATTACATTATTAAAATTTTCATTTTTTCTTTATTTAAAATTACTTTCTTAGAGGATTATGGAACTTTGGTTCCAAAATTGTTATTATAAAATAATGCACTTTCTACTTCAAACAAAATCATTTTGGTTATTAGAACATTGGTTCTAAAATTGTAGTAAATTTAAACCTTTTTATTAAGCAAAATCCCTTTTTATAATTAGAACACTCACTAAAACTCATTGTATAAACTTTATGGGAAAAGACTTTAGTCCTCAGAATATTCAAATTAAAACCTTTATTATTATTTAAAAGATTATTTTATCCAATTATAACAATCTTGGGAAATTAGGGACTTTAGCCCCAAAATACTTTATTTTGATGTAATTAAGCCCTTATTTTCTATAAAAATCCTTTATTGTGACTTTGGTTATTTAATCGGATCAAAATCATTTTTAATTTGCCTATTACAACATGCATGGAATTATACATAGAAATATTTAAAATGACAACAACTAAAAATCCTACTATAAAAGATTTAAAAAGGGATAAAATCAATTATTTATAGACCCAATATAAATACATAAAAAAATAAGATAAATCTACTAGAACATGCATATATCCATATGGACCTTAAAAACACACATAACATGGGTTTGCACGGACCTAATGCATCCTTAAAAACATGTAAAGAAAATAGGCAGGCAATATACCCATATGAAATATAAGTCTATACGGACATCAAAAGAAAGGTTATAGGCAAGAAAGCAAGTCCCCATGGACATAAAGTCTTTTATGGAAAAGTCTATGTGGCCTTACATGTGCACCCAGAAAGATGAAAGAGAAGCAGTTATGAACTATCCTATAAACAATAAGAGTAAAACACAACAAGAGAGATTTATGAATGGCAATAAATAAAAATCACAATAATCAAAAATAAATAATCATATATGCAAAATGAAATAAAGAATAGTTATAAAAATGGTATCCCCTCTCTAAGGGGGTGGACCCATCAAAACTAGTTTTTAAAACCCCCCCTCTTCATAGAAAATCCTAAACCTAAC
This sequence comes from Hura crepitans, assembly GCA_948208565.1. NCBI lineage: Eukaryota > Viridiplantae > Streptophyta > Magnoliopsida > Malpighiales > Euphorbiaceae > Hura > Hura crepitans. Next base: position 7,551 of record CANXYI011268352.1, on the reverse strand, counting down.
ATTAGAAATATGAAATAAAAGGACAAAACCTAAACATTGCCCCTGATGTACATCTGTGCAAACCCAATGTATGAGATGTTAGTTCTTATGGATTTATTTTTCATGGCAACAGGTCTATATAGACTTATTGTCAGGTGTGCAGTAGAAAACTTTTATTGAAAAAATAAAAATAATGGAAGTCTCTCCTCTATAATAGAGTAGACCCATTAAAATGGGTCTTTTAACACTCCCTTTTCATTAAGGGTCCTTGACCTCAAAAGAGGAAATAAGAAAACTTAAGAAAAAAGAGGAAAATACAAACAATAAGAACTAAAAAAATAGCAAAACACAAAGAACGGACAAGGAAGAGGGCCTCTTGTAAGGGTTTCCTTAGGTATTCACCATAGATGGAGGATTCCTTTAAGAATATAAGGTTAGGCTCCTTCAAGACTAAGCAAAAATGGACTTTATTTGAGGTTTCAAGCTTTAGTTATAGAGGTTTAGGTTTTTTTGGGTTTTTCTAATGTGGAGGGAGGTAGAAGATGAGAGAAAATGGTGGCTACCCAATTTTTTTCAAAAATTTTGAAAAAAAAAATCCCTCTTTCTCTCTCCTAATTAGCCTTTTATATTACCTCTAGCAGATAAGGTTCATGGTCCCCATAGAGGATATTCCTTTAGCCATCTGGAGTGTGGTCTCTGGGGTACCTTAAGTACATCTAGGTCCACACAAACTTACATTACAACATTCCTCATAGACTAATAGGTAAGTCCACATAGACTTAGTCCTCATAAAATGAAAGCAGTATGGACACTGACAGCCTCTGTGTTAATTAGGTCTATACAAACTTATTTTCCTTATGAACTTAGTCTATGTGGACATTGTAACTTATCCGTTAGGTGTCTTCCTTAGGACTTTTCCAAAGGTGATTTAAGTTGTAACTTTAGGGTACTTTGCTTGGCTTTGTGGACCTCCACTTATATCTTTCAAAAAATATCCAACACCTATGGGTTTCATCATTGGAAACCCTTTGAACTAAGAAGTGTCTTGGACTCATGTGTCTACAAAAAGTTGGCTACTGGTGCCATAGCGATGGAGATCATAGTAGTGAAAAGCATCCACCAGTAGATAGTGATACATGTGGAACAAGGTATTAATATCGAATTTGAAAGAGAAAAATTGAAATATGAAAGAGAGGAAGAGGGGTAAAAAGAAAGGCTAGCAAAGGGTAAAAGAAGGATGACAAGTTGCTGTCAAAAAATGAAAGGAAAAAGAGTGAAAAAAGATAAGAGTATAGTGACAAAACTGAGGCTAGAGAGAGAATTTTCGTGAGTTGAATGTTGTAAGAGCTACAATTGGAATTTGCAGTAGCTAAAGGCATATAACAGTAGCAAAATTTTAAGAGGAAGTACTAGTGAGTATAGCAGCCAACTGCTACCATGGGAATTGATGGGCATTAGCTACTGAGTGTAGCAAAAGTTTACAACCTAATAGCACACTTTTCCGTTGGTGCAAAACTCGAGAGATGTATTGGTGCTTTTAGGGATAAATTTAGCAGTAGGGAGGATCAATTCTACATTAATTGTAGAAATTTGAGATGCTACCCCATAGGAAGGATTTAATGCTTAGTGTTAATAAGAAACCGAGAAAGGGTCGATGGGCAGTGGTGAGTTCTTGGTTTTTATTTTTTTATTGCTTGGATTTGATTAAGGTTGACTAAAGTAGATAGTGATAAAGATTTAACTTAAATTTATTTCTTCTCTTTTCCATGGTTGCTATAATTTTTAGGGAATTTATGAGAGGAATCAAGAACCTTTCTAAGTTAAAGGGAAAAAAGGTTTTAATACTAACATGCAGGCTTATGGGTTTGAGGCTTATTGGGTTAGTATGGTGAAGAATTTATTGGGGCTAATTACCTTTAAAGTAAGTGTATTCAATGTGATATGCATTATGTTTCATAAGTTTAAGTGAGTGAATGTTATATCTTTTATGAAATTTTGTTATGAAAAATGATATGCACTTAGGATTCATGATTAATAAATTTAATTGGATGTATAGTTGGTGATTAAAGTGGCAATTCAAATCAAATCTAGTGGACTTATACCTACCCTTATGCTAGCTGAATAGTTTGAGCATGTGTGTAAACGTGTATTCTGATTTAGCATCTGCAATTGGTGTATGTATGATGTACTTGATAAATTAATGTTGGTATGGAGACTATAATAAGATTTAAAGTTTAAAAGTACGGTATATAAATGAATACATATGTAATTGAAGATTTTAGTAAACAATAATATAAGTAAATGGAATGTTAGTATAAGCAAGAAATCATATGTGTATGTGTTTGTATACACACACACGCATATATATACATAGAGTGTCAATTGGTTGATTTATGTGTTAGACTAGACAAACCTTATGTTGGATATGTCTAATTGTGATTATTGGTCATTAAGATGCTATAAATTAATGACGACAATGTTGACATGAAGGAAATGAATTATGTTGGGTTATATGTGATTTAGTCGAAACTTAAATCTAAAGAATTGGGAATATAGGAATAATAGGTATTTTATTTTTTCAAGATGTAAGTCTGTATGTAGGCAAAAGGTTATAATGTTTATGAAATGGTAAATAGATGGTATAGTATATTTGATCCACAAAATAACATGTAATATGATTTTTGAATTGAACAAAAATTTGTTATACATTAATGGTATACAAATGCTTTTAGTTTGAAAAAAGGAAAAATAAATTGTAATGTGTGTATACTCTTAAGGTGGCTGAATTATGGTATTTGATATGCTTTTATACATTTAAGTGCTCTAATATGACTTAGTTATGTTTTAATTTGTAATAATTGAGTATGTAAAGTTGTAATGGTATTAAAGAATGCAATGTTTGAATGATCAATTAATGACATGGATATAAGGTGGTCAAAATTAATAAAGCATGGTAGATGGACATAATGTGTGTTTTTTAGATGAAATTCATTATGACTATGGCTAAAATGAGTTACGAAAGCAATATGTGCTATATTGTAGTATAACTAAGTGGGATATATGTAATAGTGTGTGATACCTCAATAAAAAGTGTGATAAATGGGGTAAATGAAAGTATGTATGGTTATTGATATGTAACTAAATTTGTTTATGTAATCATGTTGTATGAATGCCCACGTATGTGTTAAATTATAGAAATAGGGTGTAGTAAATATGCTTAATGTTGTGGTTGAAATAGTACGTTAGCAAGCCTTTATGTATTCAAGTGTCCTAACATATGTTAGTTATGTTTGATTACGTAATGACTGAATATGTAAAGTTGAAATTTGTATTACAAAAACTTATTACTTGAAAGATCTATTTTGCCAATGTGACTATAAGATACCGAAGCATTTTTGCATGGTAAATAGACATAATAGGTGTTTTATGAAGACTTCATAATGCAATGTGTTATGGTATCAACTAAAATGAGTTATGCAAGCAATGTGTGATACATAATAGTATGGTTATGCCAGATATGTGTAAATGTATATATGCACATAATTTATTAAGATGAAATATTTGGTAATAAAGTGGATATGTATATATATGTCTACAATATGATGAGCTAAAAGGAGGTAATAGCTTGATTATGTATGATTTGGCATGAAAGTATTGATTGATTGAATAGCCTAAAAGTGATTTAGTGAGTGATTTAAGCATTCATGAGATAAGCTTATGGTATGGTTATGTTATATGTAATGTAAGACTAGAGATGACATGATAACAATGCAAGTGTTTGAGTTAATTATAATGCATGAAAGATGAGGATACATAATGATGAATGTGTACATGATGTGTGATGAATAGTATAAATGTGAATAATATGTTAATAAGAACCATAGTTACCCTATTGGTCATACTATAAGCCGTTTTAATTATGTGAAACTAAATACAAATGGTGATGGCCTATATGAGTAGACAACCTACCTTGGATAGGTTAGTCAGCCAACTATAAAGGATAGTAGCTGCTAGGGTCCTTTTATACCTAGATTAGACTTTTTGATCAAGTTTATACATCAGCATATGACGAGGCCTACGGGTCAACATTATACATTAGCATATAACAAGGCCTTTAGGTCGGATGAGACCTTTGGGTCGAGATTATTACATCAGCAGATGATGAGACCTTCGAGTCAAATAAGACCTTAAGGGTTTGACATGGCTTAAGTGGCTTGATATTCCATTATCCATTTTTAGGTTATTATTTATTGATTATGGGCAAAAAAAGAATGGATAATCTCACATTTTACAAATAACTATACAAAACTTTTTTAAAGGAAATGATGAAACTCTAATGGAATATGCTAATGATAGGTGTATGATATGTAAATGTTCTTGGCATGATATATATGCATATGTATGGACTATTATTGTGTATTGGCATAGAAGATTAGGATGTGACATATAACTTATGGGTTACATGCTTGTAAATTGTAATCATGCATTAAGTGTGATGAGCATGCATGTACAGTGTGTGATCCAATTAGTATGTATAAGATGTTAAATTGTAACAATAAATAACCTATATGTCTAAGATAGAATACAATAAGTAATGAATAATAAATTCATAGAAATGTCTTTTATAATATGATATGAGCTAAAAGCACATTAATTGAGCAAAATATAACTAAATTTTATCTTAGTGATAGATAAGAATCATATGGCTTGTGATTAGAAGATTAGTACGTAATAACCCTTACTTGAAGTGTAAGTATGTTTGTGATTACTCAATGTATTATTTATGAGTACATGTGATGTGTTGTCTATGATAAATTATTTAGTATACATACACACATACCACTTGATAGAAAATATTTTAAATATATGCTAAGCTATGTACAGTTAATGTGTAAGTGAATTACAATGTATGCATGGATATGTTATATTAAATACACCGCTAAGCTTTCTATAATACCTAAAAATCCCAAGATTATAAATAGTACTTCTCAAGATGTGAATAGTATTTTTTGAAACTCAAGTTACACTAATGTGATTGGATAGAAGTATTAATCATAATATAATTTTGGGCAAATTTTAGAACAAAAATAAAGTCATTAAGATGGTTAAAATGAAAGCAAATTTTTAGAGTAATGTCCTATGAATAGTAACCTAGTTAAACTTGAGTCGTAAATTCAAAATGATCGAAGATCGATATAGCTTGATACTCAAATATTCCAAATAGTCTATTAGCATTAGAATTGGAATTTTTTTATTAAGTTTTTTGGGTTTTGATTTAAATGATTTTGTGGGATTAAAATAGATGTTAGCTATGGGTTTAATTGAGATTAAATAATTTTTAAATGAGAGAAGAAATATTGGATTAATTAAGGGCCATTAGATCAAAAGGGGAAGGATTAAAGGCCATTAGATTAAAAGGGCCATAAAAAGGTTAAAGCCCTTTTATTTTTTGTCAAATTAGGAATAGTGTCATCCTTTTCCTCTTGCTAGAAGCTGATGGCTTCTCCATAGCTCTCTCTCATTTCTTTTTTCTTCTTCACTCAATTCTCCATCTCAATCCCCCATCTAAACATAATTCATGGTCCCCTAAATACCCACAATTGCAAGAAAAACAAGAGAAATTGAAAAATTTTTTAGAAGAAAGGTTGGAGTGAATAGTGACACATTTGTGAGTAAGAGTTATTTTCATTGGTTTTATATTTTTATATGGTTCTTTAATTGCTTAAAAAGAGTTATATTAAGTTGGTTTTGAGTTTGGTTAAGTGTATAATTTTCTATGGATTTTTATAGTTTATTTTATGTCATGTTTATAGAGAGAAGTGAACAAGGAAAAGGGAAAGGAAAGGAAAAGGTGTGAAAAGGCTTTTATGGTATAAATAAGCTCAATTGTAAGTGTAATCAATAAAGTAAATGTTATGTGTGTTGAATGCTTAAGTTAAAAAATGTGTATGTGTGGGTAGTTCGTGTATTTATGTATGAATGTGACCATTTAATGGCTTTTACTTGTGTTATAAGGTTGCAAGCATGCCTAATTATGTGTTAATGGTGGAATAAATGATGATTTATGTTTAGAACATGTCCTGGCCAAATGATGCATTAAGTATGCCTAATAGTTATTATGTGTGTATAGCCTAAAATGGTCGTGTGAACTTGTGAAATGATAAAATATGCATGTTAGTAAGTATATTTATGCGGAACCTAGTATGGGGAAGAATAAATTGCTAACAAATTTTGGTATGGCTAAAACTCATATTGCTTGTTAAATAGACGATATGGGCTTAAATGATGGATATGTATGTGTGTTATGCTAGTATGATGTTAACATAGGCAATGTGAGTAAAGTATTCAAAATTTTACATAACTTGAGTTTTAAGCCTAAGCATGGTTTAATTCGAATGTATAGACATGAAATGTATAAGTATCATGCATATGAAATATATCATGGACATAAAGTATAAGAGATACCTATTATGTGTGATGAGATAAGTATGGCTTAAAAGTATGAAGCTATGTTTTTAGAATACATGAATGCGTAACATATTTGATGAAATGCTATATAGTGTAATTGTCTATTTAAGTATGTTTTGGTATAGTGAATATGGTTTGTATGCCTTTAAGGCAAGATATATGGGAAGGAAAAACTTTAAGTTGAGGCCCAAACTATAAAAAATATAATTATATGGATTTTTTAGGCAAGAATAGGTATGTACTTGTGATAAAGCTATAAAATGGCATTGTATGTGTAACGTCCGAAAATCCCAAGTCAAGAATAGTGGATCTTAGAGTCATGAATAGTGACACTCAAGACATGGCTAGGGTTTTTTGACAAAATGAAAATATATATTGTGTAAAGGTTGGGTTGCCATTTTGGTATGGAAATAAAGTTATTTGGATAGTTAACGAACGATAAGAAATAAGATAGTGAATAGTATCCCTCAAAGGGTGAATAATATTTCTCGAGACCCAAGTTACATTAATTGAATAGAATGAAAGTCGATATTATTAATATTTTAGGCAAAGTTTGAAATGAAAATGAATTCATTAAGGTGGTTGAAAATAGAGTTAACATTTTTATGGTGGTGTATTGTGAATAATAACCTAGTTTAAACTGAACTTAAAATATTTTATTTTTGCTCCTAAATGAGACACCCTTAACTTAACCCAATTATTAGATCCGAATTAGAGGTGGCACACAATCCAAATTCATTTCCTTATTCATCCCTATGGTCTTATATCCTTTATCCAATTTGAAACTCTTTATCAGTGTCATTTAATCATGTGAAGTTCTTTAGATATAATTTACTTAAACATTAATACAATTACACTAAATAAAGTCATTATGTTAGAAATTTGGTAGCATGACGGCTATCCATTGACACTAGCCCAAATAACAACCTACATAAAATTAACATTTATATATTCATAATATCAATCCTTATCACTATGATCCATCTGATCACATACATTAACCACAGCATCACACAACTTAAATATCACATTAACTACGTCTTATTATCACAATATTTATATACTGACAATTATGTAATCTACTATAAGTAATAGAAAACATTT
>CANXYI011268272.1:0-12006 GCA_948208565.1 Hura crepitans | reverse complement strand
TATATAGGATTAAAGTTAACTTATAAATAAGATTATGATATGTTTATGCCTTATGACATTTCAACACATATGAGAAGACATAATTAAGGAGCTATCACATTACCATGCTTAACATTCATGTTTAAAGGCATCATTACATTCAATTATCATGTTATATTATACAAAGTCCATTTTATGCCATTTCATTACATTTTAATTTCTATTGAACTCTAAAACCACTATAGACTAGATTTTGAGTTTCACATTGCTCTGAAAAGCTAATCAATCATTGCCCTAAAGAGCTAGAATAATAACATTGCTTTGTAGAGCTATGGGATGTATAGTGTCAATTTAGAACAATGGTTGTACCAATAAATATGTCATTACTCCATAGAGCTAAAAAATGTATAGTGTCAATCTAGACCTAGTGGCCATGCACACAAATACATATACATATGTATATGTGTGTGTGTGTGTGTGTATTCTTGCTTCGTAGAGCTAAATAATGTATAGTATCAATCTATACTTAATGGTTATACCCATAATGTATCATTACAATTGCTAAGACCCCTAGTAGCATGCCAACTTATCCAAATGCTATGTAGCTAGTCTAATAATACAAGGGTTTATTATTATGTTTAGTTCCTTAATTACATACCTTTCATAGTCTCAATGTCATCACATAGTCAACACATAACATCACAATTAAGTTTACAATCTCATCATCATGCTATATCCATATGGCATTATAAGTCATCATAGCATTACCTTACTTTGTCAACTTATCTCAATTCCATACATTTAATTTGTAATTTACATACATGTGAAATTTTCGCATCTCATACTCAGTAGCATACTTTTCATGTCCTTTGATCATGGATAAAATATAGTTATGAATCACAAACATTTCACTTTAACATACCATGCCAATTTCCCATAAACTTGCTTTATGGGCAAAAATAAAACTTAATGTGTCATACTTTAGTCACAGAAGCTCATAGTTAATTAGCTTGTATATACCTCTAATAATTCATCATATATACCTTCAAAAGATTGGTAAGATGTTGTTAAATTAATAGGTATGTAAAAGTAATTGAAAATCCAAGTCATTTCCTTCATTCAAATATAAAGTACTTATGCTGGAAGGGAGTCATAGCCATGGCCTTTTAAGGGTCATGGCCATGAGGCCCTCTTTTGGCTAGAAACCATTTTTTTGCATCTAAAGTGGTCACAAATAGCCATGAATCTTTATGAACTATAGAATTTTTTGTGATTTTCATATGGAAATCATTAATTTCTTCAACCAAATTCATCCCAATCTATGGTAAATCAATTAGAAACATGTTTACAATGATTATTTACTCTTTTCTAACATCAAACACTCAATTAACACAATAATTCAAAAATTAAACATACAATTTCATCAAAATTCAAACAAAAGGGTGTCATATGAACTCATGCAAATTCCACTCAAAACTTACATAATTCCATAAAAATTTTGAGTGTTTAATTTATTTACGAACCCAAAAATTTGGAGAGAACTTGTAAACATCAAATTGTTCTTTAAAAATCCACTTTCCCTTACCTTGTCTCCTTTCTTGTTTCCTCTCTTCAATTTCCATCAATGGTAGTAAAAGAGAAATGATTTTTTCCCAAAGAAAATGCACAACAATTAGCACAATGAAGAAGAAAAAGCAATTAAGTTAATGACAATGCAATTACCTTAGGAATTGATAAAGAATTTTACCTTAAATGTAAACTGAGAAGTGAAAGATGGTGGTAGAGATGTTACGTTCTTTTGTTTTCCTCTCAACTACTATTTTTTTTCCTTTTATATAGGTTAGGGTGTATGGCTAAGATTAATCCTCTTCCATCCATCCAATAGCCTATATATCTCCAAAGCATAATTCCCTCTTAAAGCCCTTTTCTTGAACATCATTTATTTTAGGCCCTTTTTATCACTTTTATTTAGGGAAAAATTTTATTCTTCAATTATTTTCCCTAAAAATATATTTCCAAAATACATACCAATTTTTTAGGCATCACAATCCTTTCCCTCTAAAGTAATTTCTTCTTCTTAATTACTTAAACTGAATAACTAAAGATAGTGTTGTCTCATGTTATCTTCTCTTTCCTATGTAACTCTTCTATGTTGTGATTCTTCCATAACACTTTAACTAAGGGAATCTTTTTATTTCTTAATCAATTTGTCTCTTGAGCCAAAATCTCGATTGGTTCCTCCTCATATGTCCAATATGGCTATAACTTAAATGATTTGACTGATATCACATGAGAAGGATCTGATTAATACTTTCTTTACATGGATACATAAAACACATTGTCAATCTTCTCTAGTTTAAGAGGTAAAGCCAATCTATAAGCTTTTGATCCCACATGCTAAATGATGCCATATAGGCCAATAAACCTAGGACTTAGCTTCCCCTTTTTGCTAAATCTAAGAAATTTCTTTTAAGGTGAGACTTTCAAGAATACCTTATCACTAACTTCATACTTGATATCTTTCCTTTTTAATCTGTGTAAGATTTCTATCAATACGAAGTGATTATCATATTATACTTGATAACCTTCACTTTTTCCTTACATATCAAATCAAATTAGGTCCCATTATTTTTATCTTTTCTGAGTTCAGTCTAGCATAGAGGTGTATAACACTTTTTGCCATATAAAGCTTTATAAGGTGTAATTTTGATGCTAGCCTGATAACTGTTATTGTTGGCAAATTCCATCAAAGACAAGTATCTATCCTAATTGCCTTCAAACTCAATAAAACATCCTCTCAACATGCCCTCGAGTACTTGTATAACTCTTTCTTACTATGTCAATTTGCAAATAGAAGGCTGTACTAAATTCAACCTTGTACCCGATGCCTCATGTAATTTTCTCCAAAACCTCGAGGTGAACTTTGGGTCTACATTAGATACTATTAAGGAAGGAACACCATGTAATTTAATTATCTTTTGTATATACATCTTTACTAGATGCTCCAAAGAGTAGTCTAAATGGACTGGTAAGGAGTGGGCTATTTTTGTCAATCAACAATCACCCACATGGCATCATGCTTCTTCTGTGTCACTGGCAACACGAGTCCCTAAACCCAAAAGCTGAGAACCTGAGCAACATGGGGTTTTTGTGAGTTGCCACCAACTAGTTAGGGTGAAGTTAGTCACTGATCAGTCTGGTGGTCTGATTTTCGAATTCAAGGTTATTCTGGCATAGGGAAGGGATAAACACATTATAGCACATTTTCATTTATTCAGGCTGTAATTGTAAAAACCTTACACCTTAAAATAACTTTAACCTTATTTATCATTTTTTAATGATTATAATTTTAGGGATTAATTATGAAATAATTTTGATTAACTTTATAATGTACATAAATTTTAATACCAATTATGAAAGGCCATGAATATTATTTACTCACTAGAATCATCATAATATATCCTTTAATTAATTTCTTGGAAATAAATATTTACATTGTCAAAAATGAATTGAATGCATAATCATATGGATTTATTCATTTTTATTAGCTTAATTGCAAATTTTACCTTAACATTTTTTATTATATATTTTTATTTCAAGCGGCGTGATACTTAAAAATTAGTATCATTTTTATTATTTTTTAGATTAATTTATATAATATGGCGAACAGAATAAGGAAATTTGTTAATTATATTTTTTTTATAATATAACTCATCATTTGATTTTTTATGCCAAAATTTCAAATATTATTTTATTATTCGTTAAATTTTTGTAAAATATTTTATATTTTATGTTTTTGATATCATATCTTCTTACTATTTTTATTCCACAAATTTAATCATAATAAATATCATTTACAATTTCTCCACAAATTTAATCATAATAAATATCATTTACAATTTCTTACATAAATAATCCAACGAAATGTTCTAATAAATAATTTTTAAGAGTTTTTATCCTTCGACATAATGTTCCTTTATTTAATGTTAGTGCCCTTTGAAAATGTCTTTATTATTTCTTAAATTATATACTTTTATATAACTGTACATCAATTAAATAAAGAATTTATTTTATTTTATATATCATTTTATATATGCGGTAATAAAATTACTTTTCATCTAATAATTCACAGCCTGTAAATAAATATTGAAAGCTAAATATGCAAAAATAGCTTAATTATGATTTTTCCTTTGTATTAGATCTCTTTTATTTAATATTACTCTAAATAAATTGATCTAATTTATGTTTGTTATTTTTTACTTTTCCAAGCACTGATTTAAACCTGAGAGTAGATCATGTAGTACTGACTTAAAATTGTCTATTGTAATTTATGTTTCGATAAAATTTATCAATGTATTATTTTTAAAGATTGCTAATTCAAGCATATGTATTATTTTTTTAATTAAGAGTTTAATTATACTAAACCTTATTTCTATTTATTTTCTTATTCATTTTACAACATTAATTTCTTATTTTAATAATATTTTAATATTCAAAAAAAGGGTTAATTTTGACTATCCATTTTTAATTAGGGTTTAAATCTCCTTTTATTTTTCTTAGTTTTATTATTTTCATGCATGATATGTATTTTTTTATTTGAGATTGAGCATTTATCAATAATTAATTTATGGGTTAATTTATTAAAATTATTAAAATTATGTGTTATTTGTGAAAAGACTAAAATGCCCTTATTGCAAACCCCCACTATCTACTATCCCTAAGGGCAAAATGGTCATTTGGTAGCCTATAAAAGGCCACTTTTCGCTAGATTCTTCCACTCTCTTTTGCCGATAGCCTCTTCCTCTTCTTCTAACTACCTCTTCATCTCCTGTCAACATCCTTTCTTCTCCTATCACCGCTCCTCTTTCCCCTCTTCATTTTCTCTTTCTTCTTGATAGCTAGCTCTCATCTTCTTTATTTCTCAGTCTTTTTTTCCTTTTATCAACTTAAACACCTAAGTTTTGATTCCTCTCTTTCTTTCATTTCCATTGTTACTACTCTACTCCATCACGGTGGATTCCTCTACCAAAAGCTCTCATTCCTTGAATCTTCTATCGAAACTCCCCCTTCCAGACCCCCATTTGAGGGATCTATTTTTTGAAGTTAAGCATGGGGAAGATATGCGCACTATTCCCACCAAAAAAATGAAAGGGGTAAGTAGTATTTGTTAAGGTTTTTTTTTTCTTTTTTTAACTCTTGTTTCCTTTCTTTATTATTATATTTTGATTTTTCTCTAATGATTTTTCTTCTTCTCTTGCCAGGTATTTCTCTTGCTGCCGCTATGGGTGATGGAGGAGCTACCATCGTGGGTGGTGGAGGTGGCACAGATTTAGTCATGAGGCTCGATTTGTCGAATCCCATCACTGTGATACCCTTCTAGCCCTCTTATTTTCTTCCTTGTTTTTTTATGTTTTCTTTTGAATGTTTTATATATGTATTGCAGGCACATGAGTTGGGTCTATAACTAAAATGGGTTATGGCTATTAATGCATAAAGTTTAGATCTTTGGGTTCGGGGAAGGATTTTCTATTCTTGTTTGCAAAAATTTTTTTAGTGATGGTCGCTATAAGAATTCAATGCTTAGATATTTATTTTTTTGACTCCCCGCTAAGATCTATTGTTATATAATAATTTTTTCCCTAAAAAATGTGTCTATTGCTTGATATTTGTGTGTGCATGTTTCTACTACAATATGAGGATGATTTTCTTAGAATTACATTTTTTATTTTTATGTTACTCTTCATTAACCATTTTTTTATTATCATTCTTTCTATATTTTTATTTGATTTTTATTGGTTTTTATTTCTCTTGTATCCTATTTATATGCTCACTATGATGCTTCTTTTTATTCTATTAGTGTTTGGTAAATCATATTACAATTTCTTTTAGGGTTATGATTTATGGGAGTTGGTTCTGGTAATACCACAGTAGCTCCAACACTTATAAAGCTAATTTTTTTTTGTTAGTTTTTCTATTTAAACCTATTATGTGTTGGGATGTGTATGCTGGTAGAGAAATATAAGACTCATTTGCATGATGTTATTAGTCTCTGAATCAGTTCAAGCTTCATCTGCTACTATGTGCCTAATTATTAATTGGTTTTAGGTTTTTTCTTTTAGTAAAAAGGTTTATAGTTACTCCCCTATTTTCATTTATTTTCTACCTCTACTTTAAATTTTTTGATTGGAAATCATGGGGTCCCCCCTTATTTTTAAAATAGATTTCATTTTATCTAGTATTTAAATCTCTTTTTTTAATAGAATTATAATCTAACAATTATATATATATATATATATATATATATATATATATATATATATATTATTTTCTTTAAAATTTATTTGGATCCAATGATGATTAAGGGCTGAATGAATTTTGTTGCTTGAGTTTGACTTAGGTGTTCTATCCCTTTTCTAAGATGTCCGATAGCATTTATTGCATGTGCATTTGAGTATTTGGTTTGTTGATAGCTCATAGGCTATAGATTTCCAACAATATTAGTTGCAAATTAGCCTATGATTATTATATCAATTCTCATATCCTATTATCAGATGGTATAATTTATTACCCAATCAAATATTTCATTAACTGAACTTATTTATGCAATGAATAGTTACCCATTTTAGAAATAGGATAAATATCTATGTGGATATCAAACAACAATGTGTATAAATACTAATCTGATTACTATCCCTAACTCTTTATTTCCAAAATCTTGTTAACTTGTTATCAGTATAGCATGTAGTTTTAAAACCACAAGATCATTACGGACCCTCCCTATGCTTTTATAAAAAATCAAACTTGACTTTTATAATAAACATATAGATAGGCTTTTAGATATCAGATATATAAACTAGATGAATAAATCAAAAGCTGACTTCCTTTAATATGTTAAAATCAAATCTGACTTTAAGATATTAAAGAAAGAATCAAACATGAGCAGCTAAGTTACCTTATTTTGTTATTTTGATTTTTCTGTTGTTAGTTATGTGCCTCTTTTCTTATCCCCTTTCTCCAGAATGCTTCTCTATATTTTCCTCTTTATGTTCCCTTTTACTACTTTCTTTTTTTCTCTCCTTCTTTTTTTCTTCTTGCTCTCTTTTGCTGTTTTTTCTTGCTCTCTATTTTTTCATCCCCTTTCTATGTCCTCAACCACTGCTTATATAGCCATTCCTCTATGGTGTTTTATCTTATTGTGCAGTAACCTTTCTCACTCTCTTTATTTACTGCAGGTAAGACATTTCTTACTTTTTGGGAGAGGTAGCTATTTGCAAGGAGAAGGGTAGGCTAACTGTTGGAGCTGGGCTGCTGTGGGCTGTTGGGCTGGGTTTGGGCAGTGGGCCTGGTGTGAGCTACTAAAGCTGGGCTTGGTGTGGTCTTGGGCAGTGCCTGGCATTAGGCCTAGGCAACTGGGCTAAACTATTGGGCTTAGGCAATTTTAGCCCAACAGTCTTTTAATTCTGTATTTATATTCTTTATATTTAAATTTTATTTGCAATTAACTTTTGTGTAATTTTATTATTATATTGGTTTGTAATAATTTATTTATTTTGTATCTTGGATTAGTTTCATTTTTTTTGTATTTTATTTGTACTTTATTTATAGTTTGTTAAATTTGTAACCATTATTAATGTATTACAAGTAATTTAATTTTCATTTTTTTTCTAATTTCTTTTAATTATTAACCTAATTAAATTTTAACAAGAATTTTCATATTATCCATTATCCAATTTAGATATTTAAATGATAATATTAAATATATAATCTAAATGATAAAATTTTAAATTGTAAAGTGATTATTATAAAATGTTGAGTGTAACGTTTGTAAATAATTATCATATATGAACAATAGTAGTAATATAAAAAAAATGATGATTATAGAATATTATTATCACAATAATATTTCTTTTTTTAATATAAGTGAGTAATATGTAATTACTAAATATATATTTATTACACTGATTATTTTAAAATTAAACCTTTTTAGTGATATTGCTTATTTAAGCCAGATGAAAATGGGTATTTACAGGTGCCCCCTTTTTGCGTACTCTTTAATATAACTAAGAGTATATAAAAACTATAGATAACCATTTGAGTCAGTTTCTTATTAATTATCATTATTCTATTTTTTTGTTCTATTATTTTATTTTTTTATTTATAGTCCTAAATTCGAACCTTCCTACGAGTGGTTTTAGACTTAGAGTTATGAGTATTCCAAGACAGTGAACTTCTTATGAGTGAGCACCATTCAAGGAATCGATGCATTTTTTAAAAAAAATCAGAATCTTCTTACAAGTGATTTTGATTTTAATTTTCAAAATTCTAACCTTCCTGCAAGTAGTGATGATTTTAAGATTTTCAACATCTCCCAAAATTAATGAACTTCTTATGGGTGAACATAATTTGGGATTTTGATGTCTTTTGAAATCAGAAACTTCTTATGCATGGTTTTAATTTGCATTTTCCAAAATAGTAAACTCCTTATGGGTGATCACGATCAATTGCACTTTTTCATCAGAATCTTCCTATGAATGATTCAATTTTTTTTAATTTTCAAAATCGTAACATTCCTATGAGTGAGGACAATTTTGACATTTTTTTCATCTCTTGAACTATGATTGGGTTATAACTTCGATGATTTTTAGATGCTCTTTTAGACAGTTATTTTGATTGATTTTTCATCAAAATATGATATTGATTTTGAAATTCATATGAAAAGATTATCATAAATGTAAGGACTTATTAATCTTTTATGAAATTCAAGATTCTCAAAATTCAAATCTGCTAGAGTCAGTCTTATTTGAGTTATATCAGTCTATTAGATGATTTTTTTTTGCATTATTCATGAATTTCTTTTAACATCCATCTTGCCCCCAAAGTTGAAATAATATATATGGACTACTATGGTGCCTTATTGGGAGCAAGCTGAACATAAGGGAAAATAATAATGAAATTGCCCTATAATGTGTCTTAACAATTTATTATCTAATCCTAACCTTTTCTTTTTCAGAAATATTAACAGATCATTAAATCAAAATAAACCACCATTTGAGCCATATTCCTAGTTTATGAGCACAGTATCTAACTTGATTTTGAAACAGTCTCCTAAGATATGTTTGGTATATCCTATCTTGATTTTCCTTGTTGATATGCCCTTTTCCTAACCACTTAATCATGTTCATAATAGGTTTTAGATTAAAACTCACATTTTCAAAATTTTCATATTAAGAGCTTTTTATAATTGTAATGCCTCCTTAGCAAATGCTAAAAATGAGAATAAGTAAGAGATAAATGAATAAAATGATTCATTAAGATGATATATCTCATAGAAAAACCAAAATTTATTTGATATATATTTTTTCACTGAGTATATCTCCCTTGTATTACATTGTTCCCTTTTTTATTTTTTTAAACATAATACTTCATTACCATATCCGAATTAATTGGCTTGAGAAGTTCTTCCCCATCCATATTTGTTAAGATTAATGCTCCTCTTGAAAAAGGCTTCTTTACTATATAAGGACCTTCAAATTTGGGTGCCCATTTTCCTCTTGAATCTTGTTGTCTTAAAATGATTTTTTTTTTCAAAATTAAGTCTCGTTCTTGAAATTCTCTAAGTCTTAACTTCTTTGCATGGGCCCTTATAAGCCACATCTAGTATAGTTGGCCATGACAAAATGCCATTAATCTTTTCTCCTCTATAATATTTAATTGATTATATCATTTTTACACCCATTCATTATCATCCAATTTTGCTTCTAAGACAATCCTTAATGATTGATTGTTAACCTTGATAGGCAGTACTGCCTCTATTCCATATACGAGAGAATACAGAGTAGCACCAGTAGAAGTTCTTACTATTGTTCTGTACCCGTGCAATGCAAAAGCAACATCTCATACCAGTCTCTATAGGTAACCACCATTTTTTGCACTATTTTCTTTATGTTTTTATTTGTTGCTTTAACTGCTCCATTCTTCTTAGGCCTGTAGGGCGTAAAGTTATGGTGAATGATTTTATACTACTTACACATTCCCTCCATTACTTTATTGTTGAAATTTTTGGCATTGTCTGTAATTATTCTTTTAGGTAGACCATATCTACAAATGATATTGTTTTTATTGAATCTAATTACTAATCCTTTTATCATGTTTGTATATGAAGCTACCTCTATCCATTTGATAAAATAATCGATTGCTAACAATATAAAATGATAGCCATTTGATGCCTTTGGTTCAATGGGACCAATGACATCTAATCCCCAAATTTCCAAAGGCCATGGCAAAGATAATACATTTAACATTAAAGTAGGTGAATTAATTTCATTAGCATATATCTGGCATTTTTGGCATTTACGAACAAAGTTTATACAATCAGACTCCATCTTTATCTAATAATATCCTAGTCGAAGGATTTTCCTTGCTAATGCATGATCGTTCAGGTGAGAACCACAAAATCCTTCATGTACCTCTTTTATTAGTCTTTGGGCCTCCTTCTCATCAATATACCTGATTAAGGTGGTATCATAATTTCTTTTGTATAACACATTTCCTATTAAAAAGAAATTACTAGCTAAGCACCGTATTGTCCTTTTATCATTATCATTTATACCATTAGGATATTTCTCATCTTTGATGTATTAGAGGACGTCATGGTAACATGGCTTTCCATCAATCTCCTACTTAACATGAGCACAATAAGCTTAAGTTCCTTTAATTACAATCTTAATGGGTGGCATTTTCCCACAATCATCTAGCCTGAACATGGCTGCCAATATTGCTAAAGCATCTGCAATCTGGTTCTCTATTTCAGAGATATGCTCAAATTTAATATAATCAAATTCCTTCATGAGTTCATAAACATATCTCTGATATGGATTAATTTAACATCTCTTATTTCCCATATTCCATTCAACTAGTTTATCACTAAAGCAGAATCCCCATAAACTTCCAAATGTTTAACCTTCATTTCTATTGCCATTTATAACCCCATGACATAAGCTTCATATTCTGCCATATTATTGGTACATTCGAAACATAATTTTGCCATTACTGGAAAATAATTTCCCTCAGGTGCTATTAAAATTACCCTGATTCCATGACCTAATGCATTAGAAGCCCTATCAAACTTCATTATCCAATTTCTTGAATCTTCACACACTTTTTCCAAAACCATTAGGCTTTCATCTGGGAATTCTAAATTAACCTCCTAAGTGGTTTTAACACTTTGTGTTGCTAGAAAATCTATGATGATTCCTCCTTTAACAGCTTTTTGAGTATGTATATGATCTTATACTCATAGAGTAATACCTTCAGTCGAGTAATTGTTCTAGTAAGTGCTGGCTTTTCAAAAACATATTTAATGGGGTCCATTTAAGAAACTAGATAAGTAATGTGAGATAACATATAATGTCTCAATCGCCTCGTAGTCCATGCTAAAGCAGCACATGTTTTCTCTAAAAGATAATAATTTTCTTCATAACTTGTAAATTTTTGCTTACGTAATAAATCACCTGCTCTTTTCCTTTTTCATTATATTATCCTAACATTACTCCTAAGGATTTCTCATATACCATTAAGTATAATAACAAAGGTTTTCCAATGATTGGAGGTTGTAATATAGGCGGGTTTTTCAAGTATTCCTTAATTTTATCAAATGCTTGTTGGCATTTTTCATCCCACTTGTTAGGATTTCTTTTCTATAATAGACCAAAAATAGGCTCTCATGTATTTGTCAATTGAGATATATATCTGGCTATATAATTTAATCTTCCCATAAAGCTTCGTACTTCTTTTTTTATTCTCAGGGGTGATAACTCTTTTATAGCTTGAACCTTATTCGGGTGTACCTCTATTCCTTTTGGGCTTACTATAAATCCTAATAATTTTTTTGAAAGTTATTCCAAATGTGCACTTTGCCGGATTCATCCTAAGTTCGTATTTTCTCAACCTCTTAAATACTTTTTCTAATATTCCTACACGATCTTCTTTAGGACGTGATTTAACTATCATATCATCCATATACACCTC